>JAVIWB010002264.1:0-308681 GCA_031893035.1 Dermolepida albohirtum | reverse complement strand
GACACTTGAACATGAATAACACAAATCATCTCAACAGATTCTTTTATGCGGTTTGGCCAATTTAATGTAGTTTTATGGAGAGTCATGCTGCCTGTATATCGAATAAATAGTCATTAAAATAAAATATTCAAACGCGTTTGATGTAAAATTACGTATTTTAGAAGAGCACTAAGAGCATATTACAAAACGATATTTGAATACGTTCGGAAAAGTAAACGTACCTACTTTATGCATGGGCGTATCGTAGATACGATTTTGTGAAGTAGATAGTCGTAAATTCTTGACGTCGTAAGTGCGCACAAGTGGTCTTCTTGAAGCTGAAGCACATACATTTCTCCGTCCGTTACTTATTTAAATATTTTATGATGGGTAATTTACACAAAGTTGGGACGCTGCGACCATTACAGAAAGAAGTGTTATTTAAACATTGTGAGGTAAAAATAAAACGGTTTTCTAAACACCGTCCATTGCGAAATACTAACTTAGTATTGAGAGGACGCACCTAATCTCGGATATTTATTGAACTTAATACATATCAATATTCATATGCAGATATATCTGTATGAAAATGAATTAATAAAAATTCCGTTATAAAGTATTTTGTTTTATCATTTGATCGTTTACAAGATTTAATCGAATGTCTGCCATAAACAAAAACTTAAACTGAAATTAAATATTAAAAATCCCGCTGTTCAGTCTGACCCGAAAAATAATTTAAATCAGAATTGCGTTTTTCTATTAACTAGACATTGAATTTCTAAAAACCATCTTTACACGTTTCTTTTGGATTATATTTCCAGTCCGATTTGTAGATATAGCCTACGAGGTCATCATGACTTAAATTGTAAATTATTAGCTTACAACTAAAATACGAGGCGTGTTTTTTAAGTAAAGGTCTTAATCACTTAAGGTTGATATGTAACCCCTTTCCACATGAATTTTCGTGTTCCGTATAGGTATTTCGACAACTAAGTTGTCATCATCAGCAGATAATTAAAACAGTGTCGCACCTGAAAAACAACGGCAAAAACCCGCACGAAACAAATTCAGAAGCCAAAATGGCTTTCGACGGTACAAACTTGGCAGCTATGTTGAAAAATAAAGAAGTGTATGTAGAATTTGAAAATAAATTTGATTTTTGAAAATTTACTTTCGTTTGGTTTTTATTTTCAAACGACCCTTTCTTGAAGGTAATTTTGATGGGACTGTTTCTGCTCTTGCCACTGTTATAGGTGAAATTTTTCCTTCCATTTGAGAGTACAAAGCAGTATCTACTAAAGTTTCTACTATAATTTGCTTCCACGAGCCAGGATGGTAGCAAGTCGAGTGTATGAATAAACGACCAACTTATTTATATTACTTATCTCTTATTTTATAAATAACATACTTATATTATTCACGGCTGTTGTTGCGTAGAGCAAAATGGATAGAACTGAAAGAATGTCTGCATCATGACGTAAGTTTCCACATTTGTGCTAAAAAATGTTCTTATATTTAGAAAATGACTGTTCAACGTCTATGATCTATACACATCTATATACAGATCTATACAGGCACCATCACAAATTTGTTTTAATCTGATAAAATCGAAATCTTTGTTTATAACACTCTCGAAATCATTAAGGTTGATATATAACCCCTTTCCATATTAACTTTTGTAAGTCTGTAGACGCATTTTGACAACTAAGTTGTCATCATCAGCAGACAATTAAAACAGTGTCGCACCTGAGCAACTATGGCAAAAACCCGCACGAAACAATTTTCATACACGATTTGTACCGTCGAAAGCCAAAACACACATTGGCTTTCGACAAACTTGGTAGTTGTGTTGAAAAATAGAGAAATATATGTAGAATTTGAAAACAAATTTGGTTTTTGAAAATTTTCTTTCCTCTGGTTTTTATTTTCAAATTGCCCTTACTTGAATTTTGATGGGACTGTTTCAGCTCTTGCCACTGTTCAGCGTGGAACATTTATTTCTCCAGCAATTTCGATTTGAGGGTAAAAACCTGTACCTAATAAAGTTTCTACTATAATTTGCTCCCACGAGCCAGGATGGTAGCAAGTCGAGTGTATGAACCAACTTATTTATATCACTTATCTCTTGTTTTATAAATAACATACTTATATTATTCACAGCTGTTGTAGCGTAACGCAAAATGGATAGGACTGGAAAAATGTCTGCAGCATGACGTAAGTTTCCACAATTATGCTAAAAAATATTCTTATATTTAGAAAATGACCGCTTAACATTTACGGATGTAACACACCCATAATTCAAATTATTTTTAGAAATAGACAACGGATCTATACAGGCACCATTACAAATTTGTTTTAATCTTTGTTTATAACATTCTCGAACTTTTCTACAACACACGTATCCTTTATGTCACTTGCATGACATAGCAGTGAGTGTAACACAAGGATCAATAAGTGCCGAGACTAACAATGAAAACAACATTTTTTTTGCAAAATTTTTTTTTATTCATCAACATAATCACCTTTTAGGGTGATACAATGGTTCCAACGCTTTTCCAATTTTTCAATACCATGTTTATAAAAAAATTTATCTTTCGCTTCAAAATAAGCTTCAGTTTCAGCGATGACCTCCTCATTTGAGCCAAATCTTTTTCCCTGGAGCATTTTTTTAAGATCAGCAAAGAGCCAGTAGTCACTGGGGGCTAAATCTGGCGAATATGGGGGGTGGGGAAGCAGATCAAAACCCAATTCGTTCAATTTTGCCATTGTTTTCATCGACTTGTGGCAGGGTGCATTGTCTTGGTGAAAAAGGATTTTTTTTCTCTGCATGTGCGGTCGTTTTTTTGCGATTTCCTCCTTCAAAAGCACCAGTAAGTCAATATAATAATCACTGTTGATCGATTTACCTTTTTCGAGGTAGTCAATGAAAATCACGCCATGTGTATCTCAAAAAACTGACGCCAGGACTTTGCCAGCTAACTGCTGCGTTTTCGGACGTTTCGGACGGCTTTCGCCAGCTGTGCGCCACTCAGATGACTGCCGCTTCGACTCTGGAGTGTAGTGATGTATCCATGTTTCGTCCATGGTCACGTAACGACGCAAGAAATCTTTTTTGTTGCGAGTAAATAGCGATAAACAGCTTTCTGAATCATCGACTCGTTGCTGTTTTTGTTCCATCGAGAGCAATCGCGGCACCCACTTGGAAAAAACCTTTTTCATGCTCAATTTTTCATGAAGGATAGTAAATACACTTCCATATGATATCTGTGTCATCTCATCAATCTCACGGAGCTTCATTTTACGATCTTTCATTATAATTTTTGTCACTTCACTTACATTTTCCGGTGTAACGGCTTCCACAGGTCTACCCGAGCGTTCCGCGTCATTTGTGTCGGTACGACCACGTTTAAACTCGGCAAACATTTTTCAATCCATTATTTTGCTTGTGTGGTGTTTTTACCCATTAAAAAACAATGTTTTATCAGAACACGAAACTCGGTTTTTTCCATTGTTTAAACAAACTACAAAACGACTTTACTCCAACCTCGATAACTCAGCTGTTTCTGGTCCGATCGACTTAAAATTTTGACACGTTTCAAGCAAAGGTTAGTACTCTAGAAAGACGTGGTTACTGGTTTACCACGAGCGCCATCTATGGGTTAGTCTCGGGACTTATTGATCCATGTGTTACAACGTTCACAATTTGCATTGATTCCACTAACGACAACCCAGTGTTTTGAAGTTATTCTACCGAGCCAAAGAAATCTTTATAATTGTCACAAACTTCTTCTTTCTATTCTATCTTTCCATAATTGCTTCGCTAGGTTCGAATTGTAGATCCACAGATTTTATTTATTGGAAATTTTCGCAATAATAGAAAGTCACTTTCAACCACGTTCCCTAACGTGTGAGAATTGGTTCTGGTGGCTCAGGGGACACGCATGTGAAATTCTCAATTTCGTTTGGGAGATTTCAAAATCACTCTTTTAGCATTTGAAACCTCTGCTACAACTGTGATCATGTTTTCGATGTCGTTACGCACAGTTGGAGCATATGGCTCTGTAACGCTCTTCGATATGGTAGCTTCCAGTTGAGGTTTTATTTATCCCAGAAGTCATGAAACGGTTGCTTATCGAGTAGATGAAGCTCAAATTACAGGCGATTGTCCTGAACAGTAAATCAAACATAATTTGCGTTTTTGGTGGCAAGTTATTTATCTTATTTTGATGTTGTACACTCTCTATATGATTTTTACAGTCGCGTTTGTCCCAGCACATCAACAGTTTATCGCAAACTTTATGGTATATTTTAGCACTATTTATTTAGCGAAATTATCAACAAACTTTCGCACTGCATCTACCAATGGTTTCATTATTCCCTTACACACATCCGTCATACATCGCTCACAGTTTGCATTAACTCCACTAACGACGGCTCAATGTTTTGAAATTTTTCTAGTGAATCAAATAAAACTTTATAATTATCGAAAATAAGTTTTAAATCGGTTTCACGGTAATATTTTCAAATCTTTTCTGACTTTCCTTAATTGCTGCAGCTTCGTTAGGTTTAAATAAACAACTAAGTTGTCATCATCAGCAGATAATTGCAAAGTGTCGCACCTGGAAAACTACGGAAAAAATACCTGTACGAAAACAAATTCCGCACGCAGTGTACGTTTTTTCGTCATTGCAACCACAGGTGTGAGACGGCGCGTTGTCTTGGTGAAATAGCATTTTCTTCTCTGACTGCTAGTGTTGCCTCCGATCTGATAATTGCATCGTGAAGTTTGTAATTTTTGACAATATATTTACCTTGACAGTTTTATTATCCGGTCGCTATTTCTATTGTTGACAGTAGCTTGAAAACTTTATGTCAACGAGAAAATGGTATTAACTCGCGAACATTTTCGTGCAATTATTTTTCATAACTTTCGGCGTGGATTATCTCAACAAGAATGCATCGACGAGCTGAAATCTTTATATGGTGATGAAGCACCATCGAAAGCTGCAGTATATCGCTAGTATAGCGAGTTCAAACTTGAACGGCGTTCTTTGGACGATGAATTTCGTGAAGGTCGTCCCACAAATGTTGTTGTGTCGGAAAACATTAATGCAGTGTCTAATTTGATAATGCACGACCGTCATGTGACATACCGTGAGATCGTGGCATCTCTAGGTATTAGTAACACCAGCAAGCATAAGATCCTGCATGAACATTTATCCGTTAAGAAACTATGTTCACGTTGGGTACCACATAATTTGACAACCGTTCAAAAAGGACTCCCGTCAATTGGTGTCAACAAATGCACAAAAAATACAATGGCGGTGCTTCAAAAAACTTTTATAAAGTCGTGACAGGTGATGAATCTTGGATAGTAAACAGCAGTCGACTGGGTGGGTATTCCAAGATGAGCCAAAACCAACAAAAGTTGTTCGCCCTCGAAGCACATCGAAACAAATGGTCGCCTGTGTTTTCGGAAAACCCGGTCAAGTTGCAACCGTGCCCTTAGAGAGTTGTGGAACGGTCAATTCCGAATGGCACACAACTATTTGTTTGCCAAAAGTTTTTGAAGAAATAAGGAAAACAAACTGAAAACGACAGATCATTCTCCACCATGACACTGCGAGCTTTCACACATCAGTTCAAACAATTGGATATTTGACCAGACAAAACATATTGAATTGATAAGCCATCTGCTGTACAGCCCTGATCTAGCACCATGTGATTTCTTTTTGTTCGCACACGAGAAGCATAAACTTTGTGGTCAACGGTTTTCTACACCGGAAGAGGCAATTGAAGCATTCATAACTCATATTTTGGAGATACCACCTTCACAGTGACTTAAACGAATGCAGAAGTGTATTGATTTTCAAGGAGAATATGTTGAAAAGCAATAAAACTATTTTCGATAATAAAACTTTGTTTTTGTTTGCTATTTCTGAAATATAAACGTCTACGCTCGCACAAAATACAGTATGTTGTGAAACAAATATTTTATCAGATCAAAAAGTTATTCAATAAATTAATTTCTTGTGATTTGGAATAAGAATAGGTGTAGCAATACACACGTATATACATAGATGTCAAAATTTGGATATTTCGAGAGTACAGCACGAGCATAATTGTACATGTGTAAGTACACTTAAAATAATAACATAATGCAATAATTTCAAAAATGAATTCCTCATCTTCACGAAACTTGTTTGAATATACTGTTAGGATACAATATTGTGAAAGAGATCTTCAAATTAAATCAATACGCCTATGAAAGTATGTACGTAGATATCTTCACGTATGTAGGTGTTAATTGGGAAGCGAGAAAGAAATCAATTTCTGTTCCCACAATTAATTTCACTTAGATTGTTGCCATAGTGTGTGGTAAAAGACATTGGTGCATATACTTGTATTATAAACAATAATTACAATATTTATTTCATTCAACACACTCGTACACAATAAACTCAGCTAATATTCATAGGTGTATACTTCATTTATAAGTCAATAATTGCCTATAACTTACGATACAGGAATGGTGTTATGCAAGTATCGTATACAATCGTATTTGTAAAAATGTGAGATCAAGTCGTCAGTATTTACAAATGTTAATCAATAAAGTTTAATCAAACCCACAATAATTTTTGTATTTCCTGTACAAATATTCGACAACTAGGGTGTCATCGTCAGTAGATAATTAATCGCAGTGTCTCACCTCGATCCACGGCAAAACCCGCACAGAATCAAGTTCGTACCGGACTTTCAGCGTCAAAAGCCAACTCTGACACTAGTGTTGTCATCATCAGCAGATAATTAATCTCAGTGTTGCACTTGAATTCACGGCAAAATTCTTACGAAAACAAGTCCATACCAGACTGTCGGCGTCGAAAATCAAACGCACGCTTTTACACTTGTGTGGTTACCAAGCTTTAGGAAGGAATATTAGTCAATTCTCGGAAAGGAAATAAAAAGTGGAAGGAAAATCACAAGAACAGACGATACATGGGAACTTCCCAGGAACAGTACATTATATGCAGCGGAATGCAATTGCGACAAAAAGAATGTATCAAACAATAATACGAGAAAACCCAAACTTTGGACTGATGATATACAAACAAAAGTTAAGCGCAAAAAAGACATGTGGAAAAAATATGTACCTAACTACAAAAGGAAATGAAGGTTATGAATTATACAGAGACAAAAGGAAAGAAGCTAAAGTGAAAATACAGGCGGCAAAAAAGATATTATGGGAGGAATTTGGGTGCAAAATGACGGAAAACTACAGAGACAATCACAGCTGAGGCAAAGGAACGAATACACTCCGCGCAACATGAATAGGACCACCCGACTTGTTGCAAGCTTTCGGTGGTTTGAAAAACAATTCATTTACTAAAAATACAATGCAAGTTTGTAATGGTATGATATGGCAAATAATACGCATTATTGCGCAATAGTGCCTAACGTTATGCATTGGGTGACGTAAGTACCACATACATATAAAATGCACCGCGCCGGTTGGATACGACCGGTATTTAATAGTAAGCTACCGGATGAGTGTCGAGTTACAACGTGTATCCGGATAAACAAACATCTGTAATTAAGGGTATTGTGCAACGATGGGACGACAGAAATGTTTAAGTATGGAAGAAATTGGAAAAATTAAAGCGTTCCATTAAGAAGGGTATTCCTCAAGGGCTACTGCAAAGAAAATAAGTCGATCACACCAGGTTGTGAACAATTTTATTAGGGATCCCGAGAATTATGGAAAACGTTTTAAAGGGCGAACAACATCCGTTACAACTAAGAGAGAACGTCGAGCCATATTACGCGAAGCATCGAATTCGGCATTAACGACAAGACAAATCGCGAATAACGTTGGAACGAATGCATCGGTAAGAACTGTACAGAAGTTACTGAAGACCTGTCCGCATTTAAAACGTTTGAAAATTAAACGACGGCCTCCTTTAAGGGAATTTCAGCGCACTGCACGTCTTCAGTTTGCTCAAGCAAAAATGGGGTGGACAAAAGAATGGCAAACTGTTATTTTCAGTGACGAGAAGAAGTTTAATTTAGATGGCCCGGATGGGTTTTCTTATTATTTCCACGATTTACGTAAAGATGAAGTGATTCAGTCACGAAGGCGAGCCGATGTTGGTTCAGTCATGGTATGGGGAGCTGTTTCCTATAACGGACCTGTTGATTTAGTAATAGTGAAGGGCAGACAGAATTCGGAAAAGTACGTCCAGCTGCTGCAACAGGTGAAAGACAAATTTTCCAACGTTATGGCAGGTGGGCCATTTATTTTCCAACAGGATAATGCCAGTATTCACACCGCGCGCATTGTTCGACGCTGGTTTCAAGAACAAGGCATGGAGGTTCTCGATTGGCCATCGCTCTCCCCCGACCTGAACATCATAGAAAATGTTTGGGGATGGTTGTCGCGTAAATTGTACTCCAATGCTACCCAATTCAGTTGCGCTGACAAACTAGAGCAGGCGCTGAAACGAAGTTGGGCGGAACTTCCCGTTGACTACTTGAGAACCCTGTATAATTCCATTCCATCCCGACTATTTGAGGTTATAAGAAATAATGGCAAAAGTACTCATTATTGAACAATAAAGTATTTTGTTATTGCAAACGAATCTTTTATTTTGTAGATTGGTCGTATTCAAGTGGCGTTTAATTACTCTACTTATTGTCATTAGTAACGTACATTTGCACTGACTTTTACAAAAATTATATTTGGTACCTATATACATCTTTTTATCAACCCTCTTATTTTCGAAAATAACAATTCCAGCGCGCTACCATGTTTATACCAACTACAAATGTCATATATGCAGTTGGTCCTATTCATGTTGCGCGGAGTGTATAACATGCCGATCATACAGGATAAAGAGAGCATTATAATAACAAATGGAGATGGAATAGTGGAAAGATAGAGTATTTCGAAGAGCTAAAATACACTGACTCGAAAAATCAACAAGCCGCAGAAGATGACGAAATAAGACACGAACTATAAACAGAAATTATAGCCGAAGAGGAATTAAAAGAAGCACTACGAAAAATAAAAAAAATGTTTGGGGAATAAATGAATAACTATATTAAAAAATGCAAAAATGCTAAAGGATTGGAAAACAAATTACCAATATATAAGATGGACAATAAAGGAAACTGCAATAGTTACAGGGGAATAACACCTTCTAGTGACTAAGGAAAGATATTCGCATGAATAACAGAACAAAGAATAAGAAATAAAACAGAGCGGATACTAAAAGACATTCAATGCGGATTCAAGAAAAAATAAAACCACACAGGACATTATTTCTACGATCAGACAAATAAGTGGAAACATAAACAAAAAGAACAACTAAGTGCATAAATGTTTCATAAACATAGAGAAAGCATATGAGAAAATATGGAGAGAAAACGTATGGTAGGTGCTAAGTAAGAGAGGAACAAGAAGAATCACAATAAAGATAATGGATGACGCAATGAGGAAAGCCAAGGAAAAGGTGAAGAAATTGACATTAAATTGCTGACAAATGAGAACAACACAACTGAATGAATTAATGTAAACGACATGGCGTTGATAGCTAATACGGAGGAAAATTTAGAATACAATCTAGGAGTAATGGAGGGAGAATTAGCAAAGATAAACATGAAAATCAATATACAAATATTATTAAATATTATAACATCTTTCTCGTAAAGCGAAAACATGGTTTCGAGATAATAACGTTCGCGTTTTGGGTTGGCCGGCACAATCGCCTGACCAAAATCCCATTGAAAATTTATGGGTGGAGTTAAAAAAGACTGTATCTGCTGCTAAGCCGCAAAATATTGTCGATCTGTTGAGAATATGCCAAGTTGAATAACAATGAAATTCAGCAGACACGTGTGCAATTGGTGAACTCGTTGTCTCACAGGTGTTAAGAGGGGATGCACAATAAAGTTCAAGCAACAAGATATTTAATGATTCAATCCAATTAATTAAGTAAAAATGCTATTTGGTTAGTATTTTGGCATGACTGCTATTTTAGTGCACAATTATTTAGTTTGTCCCAGCATATAAACAGTTTTATTTTCTCTTCGGTATTAAGAAACCTATTTATTTATTATTAAAGTAATGTAACGTGCTAGAATAAAGAGTTCAATAAATTTGAATTTCTTCCATTTAGCGTATAAATTGATATTTCAGCAAATTTAAGACCACTGCTATTTTCGTGCACAGGACTGTATACGATTCAATTAACTATACGATCGCCCAAAATTAGTGATTTTTATTGTTTCAATTTTAGTTAATATAAATTCCTTTTGTATCTCCGGTCGTTATGGTTTTACTTCATCAAAGAGAAGAAAAAAGAATCACTGTCATTTATGCCAACAATGCGTTTACCTGTTTGTTGTGGCATTATCTCATGTAATAAAGTTTTATTGCACTGTACCCTATAACAATAAAACTTATACTACCACACAAAAGAAGGTAGTTATGGAGAGAATAATTTTACCGATATTCTCTCCTCCACCGTAACACATTCATAAATACTGGATCAAAATCGTTCGTAAATGTGTTCTTAGTTGAAAAGGAATCTTCATTCAGGATTGTTGAATTTGTTGGCGCTTTTTATTCGCAATTATGTCAATAATCCCGTGATACACGTTTATAGAGCTTGTTACTAACGCAATAATGTGCACGCGTGTAGTCATAAATGCGCATTTAACGAAATATATAGTGTTTTCAGGTTACATGGGAATACAGCGCTCGGACCGTTTAAATGAAATATAATATTGGAAAATTATTCTTATCACATAAGGTAGAGATCTTGGGCTATTAAAACGTCTCATTTACGATCTTAATTAATCTATTACACTGAAAAGTTATACTTAACATCTTATTTTTTCTCGATAATACCAAGTCGTTCTAAATGTAGACGTGTAGGAGAGGATATATGTACGTATTTAGAAATACAACAGAATTTTAACATTTTACGAATCGTGTAAAACGCGTCTACAGTCATGTTCATAAGCAGAGTTGGGATGTCTTCCCGCGACCCAGGTTCGCGAAATGTAATAAAACAGATGAAACGTAGAATTATAAATTAGTACCGAGCGAATCTTTACATCGGGTTTTTCAATAAAAACATAACGAATTTGTATTTAAATAAAACACAGAGTAATTAAGATATTGGGCTGAAATATTTTTCAGGTGCAGTACATTTAACTACGGAATTAAATCTCGTTAATATGACGACGGCGAACAAGTTTGGAGCAATCGATTCTTTGGAATCAATTTTCCACCACTCTTTCACACATATGGGCCGAAACATTGCCAATTTCGCATTCTATATTGTCTCTAAACTCCCCTAACGTTTTTGGCTTGTTGGCATAAGCCAACGACTTAATCCTATAAAACTAAATCCACCGGCATTAAATCGCAGTGAGGTGGCCACTCGACGGGAGCATTTCTCGAAATTACACGGTCAGTTATTTGATCAGCTATATAGTATGTGGCACCAACTTGTTAGAACCACATATCACTGATGTCAAGTCCATCCAATTCTGGCCAAAAATAATCTTCCAATATGGTACGATAGCGAACTCCATAGACCGTAACATGGCGATCATTTTCATCGACAAAAAAATATAGTCCAATTACACCTCCGACATGAAATCAACACCACACTGTCACTTTTTCTGGTTGTAATGGAGTCTCTTGAAGGATATGATTGCTGTTGTCCAATAACACATATTTTGCGTATTGACCAAGCCCTTAAGCCAAAAATGAGCTTCATCGTTGAAGATAATTTTTAGATGAAATTCAAAATTTTCTTCAGACTTGTAGAATTCAATGGGAGCAGTTTCGGTGCTTCAAATGACCAAGGTGCTTTAGTTCTTGAGTTAGTTTGATCTCGTAAGACCGTAAGTGGTTCGAGAGATTCCCAATTCCCGTGAACGGCGTGAAATCGACAGATTTGCCTCATTTTAAACTAAAGCATTTACGGCTGCGATATTTTCGGTACTGCTACCAGTACATTATCTTGCTGGCCCAGGAACATCCGATAGTGATTATTTCGATTGGAATTTGTCCGCTCTAGAACGCATAATTTGTCTGCTGTAACGATTAAATTGTGTTTATATAAACGCGTCAGCGTTTGTTGTGGTCAACAGATGTATTATTAACGATGGTTAAAGCGATATAAGGGCTTTCACTTCTATCTGAGAAATAAACGTACAAATCTCTCACAACTTTTTATGTATATTCAATTATTATTTTGTTGTTTTAATACGCCCAGTTTCTTGCTTGTGCCAAAGAAAGTTTTGTAGTAAAAAGTTAAAATTGCATTTAAAAATAAATTTGCTTTCACCCAAGACATAAATACATATGTTATAATAACAAATGAAATTACAAAAAAAAATTCTCTATTTGACTCAGATGTATTAGTTCTCAAAGTAATCTTATACATTTTTTATGTTTGATAAACATGCTCGATGCTTTGCTAATATATAGGTGATTAAAAATGGTAGTTGAAAGAATGCATTTTGTATTTATTGAATGTATTACTTCTACCAGTGCATATATCTAACGCCCAACATCTATTAATAAAAAAAATTGCTGTACTTTTTAAAAAAAATGTTCGAATAACTTCACCATAGCCGATCCCAGACCTGGTTGAGAAAGGGCGAGGAAAAGGAAAAAGCTGGTAAGGTAGTAGGTAGTAGTAGTGGGGGGGGGGGGGGGTGAAGAAGAATAAAAATAATTTATTTAAAAAAATTATACAAACAAAGTATCAATTCTGTTTATTAAGGATTAAGTATCGTTTTATATATATATATATATATATATATAAAAACGATACTTTTCTATATATATATATATATATATATATATATATATATATATATATGTAAGAGATACCAAAATAATAACTTTATATATTTAGATCATGATTACAAACAAACATTACCTAACATTTAAGTGTTTTAAAACTAGTAATTGAGAAATATAAATAAAATGTCATATCAATCGCATCACTTTTGAAAACAAATGTAGTGCAATTTACAACAAACGCCAATTATTAATTTAATATATGTATATACATTAGCATCCACAGAAGTTTTGTACCAGGTTGTTGAATAAGTTGTGTTGTTCGATAAGACATGGCGCTATTAGGTACGTCGCTTTACTTTTCTAAAACTTATACTAATTTTTTATAAACACGTATGAAGTTTCTCATTTTATATTTTCGCATTCGTATATTTACAGATGTTCAAAATTAACGTGTCACAATATTTTTTTACAATGGAAAAAAATTTAATATCGTGCAGTGATAAAATTCTTACTTTGGAAGGTGTAGCACCAAAACAAATTCATAAACGATTGTTAAAAGTGTATAGGGATTTTTCACCTTCAATTAAAACGGTAAAAAGATAGGTCGTTGAACTTAAATGTAGTCGTACATGTCTTGAATGCATCGACACCAGAAATCGTAGCAAAAAGTACAGGATATAGTTTTGGAAGACCGTTGATTAACCAAGAGAGATTTAATAGAAACCCTAGACATCTCAGTAAGCAGTGTGAGTAATATTTTCGCTGAAGTTTTGGGTTTTAGAAAGCTGTGTGCAAAATATGTGCAGCATTTGTTAACAACGGAAAAGAAACACATTCGAACGCGACTTTCTCAGCAACATTTGAAGCGTTTTAGAAAGAATAAAAACGATTTCATGCATCGTTTCGTCACTATAGATAAGACTTGGGTCTACCACCATGATCCACAATCAAAATAAGAGGCTAAGGAGTACTATGAGCTCGGTACTTCGACTCCGAAGCGAGTTAGAGTCCAGAAATCGGTCAAGAAGGTGTTAGCACCAGTTTTTTTGGGATGCAAAAGGAATTTTGTTCGTGGATCACCTTCAAACTGGTAAAACAATAAACTCAGATTATTATTGGAACCTTCTGGATCAACTGGATGTAAAAATTTATGAGAAAAGATCTAGTTTACAGAACAAAATAATCATTTTCCATTAAGACAACACACCCTCCCGTACAGCTCAAAAAAAAACATGGCAAAAATCAGTGAATTAAAATACGAATTGTTGCAACATCCACCCTATTTGCCAGATTTAGCTCCCTCTGGCTTCTGGCTGTTCTCACATCTCAAAGAAATGCATGCGCCCTGGAAAGCCTGTTTCCACAGTCTCTCACAATTTCTCATTTCAGAAATGGAATTCATAAATTAGAAGACCTCTGAAGCAAGTGTGCTGAAGTTCAGGCAGGTTATGTTGAATAATAAAATGTATTTCAAACAATAAAATCGTGTTTTTCTTATTGAAGAACCTGGTAAAAGTTAGATAAATACGAGATTGTTAAAAATATGAAAATATTGATTTTCAAAAAAACATTTCTTGAGAAATGCCCATCCCTTGCCGTCGACATTTTCCTTTACGCTTGAAATGTTTTATTATTACTTCACCCATATTTTATTTCGTCAAATACATAGGTCGTGATGCGTTTTAATGGAATGAAACAGAATAGTTAATCGGTGTCTTGACTTGTAAGTTTGACGTGCCTAAAGTAAACTAAAACAAGGAAATATAATATAAAAACCACTCGAGCCACATCAGAATTATACACTTACACATGTATTACAGTCAATTAAAACCCAAGTGCCTGGTCGTTTCAAAACTAAACGTTAAATTTAAATAAAACAACAATTAACATAATTTAAATGACTGAAACTTAATTCTGTATTGGTGACACATGTAATTAATACACTCCATTATATGCAAATTACGTTAGACATTACTTGTTTTGCTTATTTTAATGTGTGCTCTATTTTAGTTCACAACTTAACAATGGCTTTTCTATTTCCTCATGGTCGTAGGTGTTACATTCTTAGAAGAGCACGAGTCTTATTGTGATATAATTTAGTTCAATGCCAGCGTGTTAAATGTGGGAATTTTGTCGAAAGAAAGGAAAACAATTATGACATTTAATTATTTATACGCTCTTTAAAAAATAAATTATCCACCACTGCTAACGCACGCATTTCTACACGGCATCGTTTCGATTTCAGTAGCGAGGATCCATCTCTCGTCGATTGTAACAACTAAACGGGAATAAGTTTGTCGTCCAGTCCATCGTTGAAGTTCTGTTTCAATTCGAAACTTTTATAATCGATAATCGTATTGTCGTCGTACGAAATAACTTTAATTTTCCCCGAGTATAAACAATGACTCACGGACAGGTAGGTGTTGAAATCGCGGCGGATTTCATGCTCAGTCTAACACTGGCAAGTTAGTTCTGAAATAATTAAGAATAATTAGAGCATTTTTTCAAGGTTTTACTTTTTTAAACGCCGATGTCTCAATTTAGGATTTCTATTGAATTAACACGGACTTTATTATTTATATTATTCACATATTATACACGTCTTCCTACCCGCCCATAACTTAGCTATTTTCTAAAACTTCATTTATTTACAATAAGGAATTAATAATACTTAAATATCATATTATTATGTACAAAAGGTACTAGGAAAGTTTTGCAATACAGCTTTGTTTATTTAATCTTTTCAAAGTAATTTCATCTACACTCAATACACCTTTCCATCCTTCGAAACCAATCTTTAAACCAGTTTCATTAGGGAGTAAAGCACACTCGTTGTCCCAAGCCCGCAGAAGGTTCTCGTCACTGGAAAACCGCCTCTCTTTCGGCTTCATTTTCACATGCGGGAACAGTGCAAAGTCGCAGGGAGTAAGATCTGGACTGTAGGGAGGGTGCTCGAGAAGTTTCAATCCCGTCGTGATCAAATATTCGGTGCAGGTTTTGACGCGGCGAGCTGGAGCATTATAGTGATAGAGGAACCAGGTGTCCATTCTTGACTTTGGTCGCGGGTTCTTCATAGATCCAATGACTTTAGGCAGACACTGTTCAGTATACACACATCAACAATATGGATACACACGGCACAAACACGAATACGAGCGACATACTAACACGCTCAAACACTTGTGCGACATATACAAGGTGAGCATTTGTAGATCTACGGAATGAATTCTGAATGAACGTATTGAGTGGAGAAGCTACCGGGTTCTCTGTTGTTACAGGGGCCCAAAATCGCAAAAGGAGGAGAGGCGACGGAGAGATTCCACCGGGAAGAGGAAGACCAAGACTATAGAGCGGAGACAAGACGACGGTGAAGAACGATTCATCGGCCTCTCGACCTGAAGGGATGTGTATGATAGAGTATTGGACATTTTAGCGAATGAGATTTATAAATATCGGACTACTTCCGCAGGGTAGGAGGGGAATTGTGAATAATATTTAAGCAGGACGCGGGCTAGGCCCCACTTAGAGCTCTAAATAAGACTAGTTTAGATTTAGATAGTTAGCTTTGTAGTAACTAAAGATTAAGATTAGGTTACATCCGGTGTAGTGCCACAGGCGGAGCATCGAATTCTAGGATAATTATTGTTAATTATCTAAGTTTCTTTTTTCTAAATAAAGATTGTTCAGTATACCGCTTAGCTGTGACTGTGTTCTGTGTGTCCAAAACACACAATTCCATTCGATTTGAAAAATACAGCTAATCTTCTTTACAGATCGGGATTTTCTGATAACTACAGGTCTTCATCATCGAAGACCCAAAGACGCAGTTGAGGCATTCAAAACTCATATATTGGAGATACCGCATTCACAGTGACAGCAATGCTTTTCGAGTTGGTTTAAACGAATGCAAAAGTGCATTTATTTTCATGGAGAATATTTTGAAAGGCAATAAAACTTAATTTTCAACTGTTCATCTGTTCAACTAAACTAGGATGTAGAATATAAAATGCACAAACTAAATTCTAAATAAGAAGCCATCAAATCTGGAATTTGACGTGTATGTAAATAATTGTAAAGTTAGTCGAAACTCACATAGAAAGCGCACAAACGTGAGACAATTTGCATCGACCCCAGAGAACTGGAGGAATAAATGGTCGCCGGTTTTTTCGGAAAACCCGGTCAAGTTGCAACCGTGCTTTTAGAGAATTGTAGAACGATCAATTCCCAATGGTACAGAACTATTTAGTTGAATTTGATGGAGCCTGTGGTTTATTGACTTGATCAATAAGGTTAATATATAACCCCTTTCCACAATTAACTATTTGTAAATTCTGTATACGTATTTCGACAACCAAGTTGTCATCATCAGCAGATAAAATCAAAGTGTCGCACCTGGTAAAACACGGCGAAAAAATTGTACGAAAAATATACTCCGTACGCGATCCGCATCGTTGAAAACCAAGAACATCTTGGTTTTCATCGGATCGCGTACGGAGTATATTTTTCGTACAATTTTTTCGCCGTGTTTTACCAGGTGCGACACTTTGATTTTATCTGCTGATGATGACAACTTGGTTGTCGAAATACATACAGAATTTACAAATAGTTAATTGTGGAAAGGGGTTATATATTAACCTTATTGATCAACAAACTATTTGTTTGCCAAAAGTTTTTGAAGAAATAAGGAAAACAAACCGAAAACGACAGATCATTCTCCACCACGACAATGCGAGCTCTCACAGGTCAGTTTAAACAATTAAATATTTGACCGCGCAAATCATTGAATTGATGAGCTATCCGCCGTACAGCCCTAACATAGTACCTTGCGATTTCTTTTTGTTCCCACACGTGAAGAATAAACTTCGTGGTCATCGGTTTTCTATGCCGGAAGTTAAGGCATTCAAAACTTATATTTTGGAGATACCGCCTCCACAGTGGCAGCAATGCTTTTCGGATTGGTTTAAATGAATGCGAAAATGCATTGATTTTCATGGAGAATATTTTGAAAAGCGATAAAACTATTTTTGATAATAAAACTTTGTTTTTGTTTGCTATTCCCGAAATATAAACGGCTATCCTCGTATATACATTTAATTATTGTAAATGATGGATTTTAAAATAATGACCGCAGCGATTTAGAAGATTTTATTTCACAACCAATTTCAAAATGTATAACACGTGGAAGAAAACCATGCATAGAAAATTATGCCGTGATATAATTAAGTTATAATGAGATGAATCAAGAAAATTCTATGTAATTAGGCTAATAAATATCCTTCGCTTTGGGCTAATTGAAAAAAAGACGATGTAAACATTTACCGAAAATGCATTAACTAATAAAGACGTACAAACACCTAATAATAATAATAATAATAACACTAATCATCACAATAGAAATTAGAATATAAGTCGTCAATAATTAGGACAAAAGAGAACAACCTAACACCCACTAATTGAAACAACCAATAGGTGTACACTTTAAAATAACAATTATCAAACTGGAAATTACCACTGAGCATTTCACTAATTCACCTAATTCGAAAGCTACGCCCGCTTTTCGAGCGGCTCTTTTTTTCCTTATACAACTTATTAGTGTAACCTAAACAAATTTAAAATGTAAATTGCAGGTTACGTCTGATGTTTTCCGGACGACCCTAATTTTATTTTAGTACTACTATAAAAAAATAACGAATGATAAGAGTAAAAAAGTGCGTTAAAAAAATTGACCACCTAAGATGTATTGTGTAGTCATAAAATGCTGTCTTTTACAAAAGCGACGATGAGTTTTTTACAAAATATTCCAGTGTATGTACGCATTTGTTTGGCCTATATTTTACGATTGTTTACACTGTCGGCAAAAAAATACATTAGAAAGTAGAGTAAAAAATGGGTGACCCATTTTTTTAAAATTTTATTGCTTTATTACTCGTAGCCGTACAAGTTCAGTAATAAAATTATATGATTCTTGGAACGTTTCCTACGAAAAAAATAGGATAAATGACTCCTTATGAATATTTATTCAAAAACAATGTTCCCGGAATATTTAAAAAAGTATCATTACTTTCCCGCGGGCCAGGATTGTAACAAGGCCAGTGTTCGAAAAACGGGCGACCTTGCGACGTATGCGTTATCGATATCATTTATGTTTTGTTTTTATAAATAACACACGTTATTTGCTGTTGTTGCGTAGCGCAAAATTGATAAAAGTGAAGAAATGTTTGCAGCATAATGTAACTTTCCACATTTGACTCGGAGAACAACGCACGCCGTACTGAAAAGATGTTCTTGTATTCAGAAAATGATCGCTCGTCGTCTGCTGATATAACACAGGCAATATCAAAACAAGCTTTAAAAATAGATAACAGATCTACACTACCGTCCATAAGTTTAATCGCACTACAGATAATTTTAATTGCGCAATGATATTGAAGAGACTTTATTTTCATAGTAAATTTATTTATAAAATACTTAAGTAACATACAATTCAATTTTAGTTTAATTTTTAAGTTCGTCTTTAAAGATGTGCTTCACGATCACAGTCGACGCCTTATCAATGGCTTCGACGTCGACATAACGCTGTTCTTCGATCGGCAAATGTAGTTTGGAGAATAGACAGAAATCACAGGGGGCCAAGTCCGGTTAATACGGTGAATGGTTGATGGTTAAAATGCCGTTTGTTGTTAGAAAATCAGTGATAAGCGTTGAGCAATGAGATGATGCATACGTGATAATGCACCAAACGCTAGCGACCATTTTCAAGGGTGCACATGACGAATACGCGCCAAAAGACGCTTCATAATACCAAGATAATATACAGCATTGACTGTTTGACTAGTTGGTGCAAACTCTTTGTGCACTACACCTTTCGAATCATAATACAAATCAACAGTGTCTTCACTTTTGACTTCTCCAAGCGGCTTTTTTTCGGTCTTTCTTCGCTTGGACGCTTACATTCAGAACTTTGACACTTGGTCGCTGGATCATATTGAAAACACCACATCTCATCGCCAGTTACAATACAATACCTGAAGTTGTCGTCCTTTCTTGAGCCTTTAATCAAGTCTGTACAATGTTGAATTCGGAGCATTTTTTAATTATCAGTTAGCTTGTGTGATACAAACGCAATTTGTGCAATTTCAATTTCTCTGCTTCCAAAGATTCAAATATCATGATATTTTAACATAACATTGGTGAAAGATCTACAATACAAACGCATATTTTTTTTAATAGATGGCGCCACTACGTATTACTATTTTAATACTGTGTAAACTTTTTATTTAGAAGAACTTATATAGTTGACAATAATTGTTTTAGAATCCGGTGCTCCACCTGTTGCACTACATCAGAAGACTGTATATACTGCATGCCCATTCCGTATGTCAGAGTTTATATATTCTACTCCTAATAACAACTTTAAGCTGAACATTAAACACCAGACACAATTGTTTTCTTGTTTCACTTGAGACTCGAGATCATTATCCACTGTTATTGTTATTATAAACGAACATTTTGTACCAACTTAATAACCATGAAATTGCTAAAATATATTTTCTTGGTTTAAATTCGAACAAATTCACTTTTCAACTTGCATCTCTTTCTATTTTCAGAAAATTAATAAACAAAAACAAAAACTGCTAAATAAAGATCACTTTTCTTTTGTATCTTTCTTTTAGTTTTCGGAATTTAGTAAACGAAGAAAACAAGTATTAAAATAAAAAATTATGTTTCATGTGGAAATTAATTTGTTTATAAAAAGTAATATGCAGTCTAAAAAAGAATTTATCAACCTTTTTTACACAACAACATAATAAATTTGTTTCTATTGGTAGTGCGATTCAAAAATATATTTTGCGTATTAATAATAATAATAATAAGTCTTTATTGTCCAACAGATTGTTACAATCCAATAACAGGACAAAATATATATATATATATATATATATATATATATATATATATATATATATATATATTAGCTAACAGTGTTTTGGTCGACCGTTATAAGATAATCCAAATCAATGAAATTCGTCGGGTATTCGGTCTACTGTTAAGAAAATTAAAAAATTAAAAAACAATCATTTGTTCTATCCTCTATATTTCGCTATAAATTTATAGCTTCCTCAGGAGTTCTAAAAAACAATAACATGTACAATATTTTAATCATGCTCACAATTATTATCTTTTTATTACAAAAACTAGATTAATTTAAAAAATTCTTTAAAAACATTAAAATGTGGTTTGTCATACTAAATACTAATAAATAAAGTTATAAACTATTGTACTAGCATCACAAACAATGTGACAGAATATTCTGCCTTTGTTATAAATAGTATATTTAAGTATGACTATAAAAGACATACTGGTGGAAACATTCTCTTATTCAACTTGTTTATTTTCTTCACACCATTCTTCAAGTTTCATTCTATGCTTTTCATAACTGATACGAGATTTAAAAAATAAATTATTTACGTCTTCAACGATATTTTTAATTTCAAATGAAATACATGAAAAATTACAAAATATCTAATAAAAACTGACAGATGCAGTCAAACGTTTTATTCACTAAAGTAAAGAGGTACATGACGATCAATTTCCAACACAATTTTTCCATCTACATGTGTCAAAATTAATTTTCATTCTTTTTTAAATTTGCTGCTACCACATTACTAAAGACATTGAAGAATTAAAATAGATGCGCAACTGTTTCAGTCAAGTACAATTTAAGCTTCCGAAAAGTGGTGAATTGGAATTTCATATTAAATTCAAACACCAAATGCAGTCAACTAAATATCAAATAATCACAAACAATGTGACAGAATATTTTGTCATCGTTGTAAATTGTATATTTAAAATGCGACAATAGAAGACATCCTGGTGAAACATATCCTCAAACAACTTGTTTATCTTCGCACCATCCTTCAAGTTTCACAAACTGCTTTTCATAAGTTATTCGAGATTGAAAACATGAATCATCAAATGAAATACATTAAAAATTACAAGATCTTCATTTAAAATTGATGAATGCAAGTACAGTTTTATTCACAAAAATAAAGACCTATACAACGATTAATTTCCAACACAATTTTTTTATCTAAATGTGTGACAATTATATTTAATTTTTTAAAAAAATTTGCCTCTGCCACATTATTGAAGATAGTACAGAATCGAAATAGATACGCCACTGTTTTAGTATAGTACAATTTAAGCTTTCAAAAAGTGGTGAAGTGAAATTTCATAACAAAGTCGAACACCAAATGCAGTCAACTAAATATCAAATCACAAACAATGTGACAGAATATTTTGTCTTTGTTGTGTATGGTATATTTAAAATACGTCAATAGAAGACATGCTGATGAAACATATCCTCATACAACTCGTTTATTTTCTTGGCACCATTCTTCAAATTCCATAAACTGACGGTCATATTTTATACGAGATCGAAAAGTAAATATTTATGATGTTTTTGGCAATTTCCCATCGAATGAAATACACGAAGAATTATAAAATCTTCGTTTAAAATTGGTGAATGCAGATAGACGTTTTAATCACAAAAATAAAGACCTGTACAACGATTAATTTCCAACACAATTTTTTTATCTAAATGTGTGACAATTATATTTCATTTTTTTAAAAATTTGCCTCTGCAACATTATTAAATGTAGTACAGAATGAAAATAAACACGCCACTGTTTTAGACTAGTACAATTTAAGCTTTCAAAAAGTGGTGTATTGAAATTTCATATCAAATTCAAACGAGAAATGCAGTCAACTAAATATCAAATAATTACAAACGATTCAACAACATATTTTCTTTCTGTTGCAAACGGTATATTTAAACTGTGAGCATAAAAGACATGCTGATGAAATATATTCTCAGACAACTTGTTTATTTTCTTCGCACCAATCCTCAAGTTTCATAAACTGCTTTTCATATTTTATACTAGATTGAAAAGTAAATTACTTACGATGTCTTCAACAATTTTTCTAATTTCAAATGAAATAGGTGAAAATTATAAAATATTCAATAAAAATTGACAGATGCATATAAACGTCTTATTCACAAAAGTAAAGACGATCAATTTCCAACACAATTTTACCGCCTAAGTGTGTGACAATTTAATTTCACTTTTTTTAAAATTTGCTCCTACAACAACATTATTAAAGGCGTTAAAGAATCAAAATAGATACGCGCCGCTTTTGTCTAGTATAATTTAAGCTTTAGAAAAGTGGTGAATTTAAATTTCATCTTAAATCCAAACGCCAAATGTAGTCAACTAAATATCAAATAATTACAAACAATTAAAGAGAAAATTTTGTTTCTGTTGTACGTGGTATATTTAAAAAGCGACAATAGGAGACATGCTGCTGGAAACATATTGTCATACAACTTGTTTATTTTTTCGCACCATTCTTCAAGATTCATAAACTGCGTTTCATATCGTATGCGAGGTTGAAAAGTAAATTATTTATGATGTTTTTAACAATTTTTTAGCAGTGTGCGTTTTGGCTTTCAACGGTACAGATCGTGTACGGAATTTGTTTCGTACGGGTATTTTTCCGTAGCTTTCCAAATGCGACACTATTTAATTATCTGCTGATGATGACAACTTAGTCATCGAAAGACGTATACGAAATACGAAAATTAATGTGGAAAGGGGTTATATATCAACCTTCAGTGATTAAGTTAATCAACCACAGGCTGCATTAAAATTACCTTCAATTTCTCGTCAAATGAAATACATGAAAAATTACAAAATCTTCATTTAAAATTGATGAATGCATATAAACGTTTTATTCACAATAATAAAGACCTATACGACGATTAATTTTCAACACAATTTTTTTATCTAAATGTGTGACAATTATATTTCATTTTTTTTTAAATTTTCTTCTGCAATATTATTGAAGGTAGTGAAGAATCGGAATAGATGCGCAACTGCTTTAGTCTAGTACAATTTAAGCTTTCAAAAACTGGTGAAATGAAATTTCATAACAAAGTCGAACACCAAATGCAGTCAACTAAATATCAAATAATCACAAACAATGTGAGAGAATATTTTATCATCGTTGTAAATTGTATATTTAAAATGCGACAATAGAAGACATGCTGGTGAAACATATCCTCATACAACTCGTTTGTTTTCTTCGCACCATTCTTCAAATTCCATAAACTGACGGCCATATTTTATACGAGGTTGAAAAGTAAATTATTTATGATGTTTTTGGCAATTTCCCATCGAATGAAATACACGAAGAATTATAAAATCTTCGTTTAAAATTGGTGAATGCAGATAGACGTTTTAATCACAAAAATAAAGACCTGTACAACGATTAATTTCCAACACAATTTTTTATTTATTGATTGATTTAGTCTAAAACAATTTAAGCTTTCGAAAAGTTGTGAATTGAAATTTCATATCAAATTCAAAAGCCAAATGCAGTCAATGAAATATCATATAATCACCAACAATGTCACAGAATAGTTTGTCTTTGTTGTAAGTAACAGAATATTTTGTTTCTGTTGTAAATGGTACATTTAAAATCTGACCAAAGAAGATATGCGAGTGAAACATATTGTCATACAACTTGTTTATTGTCTTCACACCATTCTTCAAATTTCATCAACTGCTTTTCATATTTTACACGAGATTGAAAACCAAATTATTTACGATATCTTTAACAATTTCTCTTCGAAGGAAATACATGAAAAATTACAAAATATTCAACAAAAATTTACAGATTTCAATTTCAAATTTACATCGCCACCAGGAAAATTCCCAAATTTTAAATTTGCTATTGTTTATCTTTCGCAAGGTCGTAAAAGAGCTAAATTAGAAAAAAAATAAAGAACTTATGCGATTAAACATAAATAAATAGCTGCGCTTCAAATAGATATAAAAAAAAAACAGATGTAATTTCACCGAAAAACGTGTTAATTTAAATCAAATTCACCGCTGAAGAAACATCTCATTCACTTTCAATGTAATTTTGACACTGAATTTGTGAAGGCACTCTTTTGTGGTACGTTTCAATGGAGACTGTGGTTGATTAAATTAATCAATTAAGGTTATTGTGTGAGGTTATATTAACCTTAATTGATTAATGTTCATGCAATATCGACATTTCTCGTAAATAAATATCGTAACGCCAAAAACGGATAGTCGTCAGCTAACACTGGAGAAGATAGTATTAGGATTAACTCGAAATTTGTATGTAATTTCGCTTCGCTGTTGTTTACAAAATGTTTTTATTGTCAATAAATTATAGTAAATTGAAAAAATTTAGTGTTGGTACCCAAAATTCTAGTATAGTATCATTGTTTTTGGAAACTTACCTAAATTTCATTAAAATAATTTGAATTCGTTATGTATTTTAATCTAAACTCATTTAAAATTGGAATATTATTAAATATGTTTGTAAAGATGGTGTAATATTATTGTGCCTTAAATGCTTTTTAATATACCAACACTCATATTGAATATTTCTTTATCACAAAATGTTTTATATATTTTGAAAGACTCGTAAATTAACTAACATAATTACGTATGCTAATGAAGCGAATATTGCAGTACTTGTTCAAGAGCTGCCGTATAATCTTCATCGCGTTTGCAAAAAATCGCCAGTGTTTTTACGCCAGCAAATTTATTCAATTTAATACGCGAGTAATTATCTTATTTTTTTTCTATAAACTTAATGAATAATATCTATTTTTAACTGCTGTAATTTCTATTGGTTTGTGTTCCGGTAAGTCACATCATACAGAATACAACACTATAATCCACAAAGCAAAAAAAAACACCCGCAAACTTCTAAAAACTGCATCCCCCCCTACAATAAGCTAACACCAATGACTTCAAACTTATGATATAAAAACCCAGATACTTGTCTATACGACACTAATTCAAACATCAATATATTACCCCTCCCTCAGTCCCCACCAGAAGTTTACCGATCTTCTGGCAGGTAAGATCCCCTCCCGGTCGAAGTATCTCAAGTCGGAGGAGTTCCTATACTCATTCCTCGCTAGATCTTTGCCGTGGTTCTTCATACTTTCGCAGGGTGACATCGATTATCACCCCCCTGTATATATGAGACATGCGACCGGCAATTGCGGCACGGCGACAGCTAAACACGGCCCCACAGACGACACCATTAGGCCGTGAACACTAAGTGAACTAGAAACACTATTAGTGACAAGTGATAAAACAAACATCACCCAATTCCGTGCGATTTCAAAATTAACACCATCAGTGAAAGTGGTTGTTAGCTTAAATTATCGACGAGTGAAATATGTATATGTGATTTTAAACTGGATCACACGAACGAAATAGATGTGTGCGCCCGGTGTCCTGACGACACACGCAACAGTGCATGTGATGTGAAAGGACCTTGTAAGGACATTCCATTTAAAAGTTGTTTACGTCTGTGGGAAAAATAGAACAATTAAGGTGAGTACTCTTTTTTTTTTACATAATCCGCGAAACAATTTCGATCTCAATGAGCAGTTGAGCGCGATTCCTGGTTGGGAAACTTCAATGACAAGTTAAACAACGAACCTTCCGCCGGCAAAATAAATATCGCACTATTCCGTCGATTCATGAATTTCGTACACTTTACGTCATCCAAACAAAACAAAACAAAAAAAAAACACTTGCACAGCGGAAGTTAGCGCGTACAGTTCTTACGAACGGCTTGCAAAGTTTCATATTTAAATTTGCGTTTTAAAATTGATTTTAATTACTATTTTATGTGCGTCGAATTTTAGAAAATAATCACTAAAACAATTGAAACTATATATAAACGCGAATTATCCACAGCATTCTTTAATTGATTCATTAAACTGAAACGCAAAATCTTACATAAACATTACATTTTATTACGTCTGTGCTGTTAATCTAACTTCTGATTGCACGCGACGTCACGGGGAATTTAAAATCTATAGAAATCTGCTCTGCGAAGTGACCAATTTGTCCGCGTAAATGAGATTTTATTTGAATATTTCGAGATGGCCTAAACTACGCCCGTCAGACATAAATTGATTTATTGTAAATTAGTAAAATGCGCTCCTTTTCAAATGCAAATTCAAATGAGCGCGCGTTTTTTCTCCTTCTTCGTGAATAAAGATATTATCTGTATTAATATATATATACAAATGAAATTATAGAGAAATTATAATCCGGTAGCGAGAGTAATTTCACGGACATTATGCGGATCTTTGTGCGGGTTTAACGAGAGTCTTTTCACAAAATTTCAATATTGCTGAAGATCTAGCGCCGTGAATGAACGGTCATTAATATCAGACAGATTTTCCCAATAGAAACACTAACGACTTCATTAACTCCACATTCTGCCGTAATTGGAAATGAAAAAGAAATATCGGGAGAAACGCGCGAATTACCGACGGCATTTGTAAACGACCGTTAAAAAAAATGACAACCGTAATTTAGTCAATGCCTAAATTGAACTATTGTCAGTCAATTCAGGACAATTTTAATTTTGTAACGTGACAAAGGACAGTTCAATTTGCACGGCTGATTGGTATTTCTAAATTGAACGATGAATGTATGGGGCACGCTAAAAATGTAGAACAAAACCGTGTCTATTTATATAAAAATTTTACGTCTTTTCAAGAAAATAACCTACAAATATACATATTAGTAAAACTAACACTAAATATAGGTTTTATTTACAATCGCATTTAGCGGGATTATTCATATTCTAAAATCGCATGCCGGAACGGCGCTTTAGTGAATAAATGTGTACTCTTCATCAATTACAGCTTATTGTAAGAGTCGATCAATAAGTTCCCACAGTCGGATCCTGGATCGAAGGTGGTTATGGTTGAAATGACAACGTAAGACACGATTCTTCTCCGAAGGCTCACGCCCAACGCGCACACACTCGCACGTACACATGTGCTCCTCTGAAGAATCTCTCGTTTATTTTTCGATGATCTCAATGTTACACATTATAAAATAAAATAAACAGGAATAATTTAGCACGTCACCGTTACATCTAGTTTCTAAGAAATATTTTTCATGCGAACTCTCATAATATTGTTCGAACAAAGTTATACGTGCAGACATACATTCATATAGACATGTATGTATGTATGTGTACTGGAATTAATCACCCATTAACAGCTAGTAGGCGAATTAAATATCGTTTTTTGGAATTGAAAAATAATCCTTCTTTACGGAAACTTTTATTTATTTACAATGGTAGAAGTATTTCTAAGAAGACGCTATCAATTAACGAAACCACCATTTGATATTCAAGAAAATACAGAAGCAAATATTCGTTAATGACAATGTTAAATATAAAACACTTAAATTATACATGAAGCTTGAAATTAAACAAATGATAATCATTTTAAGGTTAAGTTAGTGGAACTAGATTCTTGAACAACAAAAGAGAATCATAATAATAGTCTGCACAAGTAGAATAATAATTTATTCAATTGTTACAGCATCTGCAGATATAGTAACATATTGAAAATCATCAAGATGTTTTGTACACAGTAAATAATTTAATCTCTCTCTTTCTCTAGTTGGGAGATCACAAATCTCCAGATAGGAAAATTTTAATTTTCGTGTGTTGGTAATACTTTTTCATGTGTATGTCTCAAAATAAATGTTTTTAAGTAATTAGTTTACGATTGTAAATGATAAACGTGAAAAGAAGGCAGTAGAACCAATCTCAGATATGTTCGAAGAACCAATCTGAGATTGGTTCTTCGAACATATATCACACATGTATGTATATAGAATAAAAAGAAATGCAAAGAAGTACAATATGGAGTAACGAAACATTACTATCGTATATATTGCATTCAACAATGCAATATATAAAACAAAAACAATAACAAAAACAAAATTTTTGAACAACAGAGAATCAAAACAATAGGCTGCACTAGTAAAATAATAATTTATTCATTTGTTATACACAGTCTGTCGCAGAGGAAATCGAACTTTTTTAAAATAAAAACAAAAGCTTATTATTTTGGTAAAATTCACTTATTTTATTCAAAGTAGTCGCCTTCGGCTTCAATACAAAGTTTTGCACGGTCAATTAACATGTCGATCGAATTTTTAAGTTCATCTTCAGAGATGTCTTTCAAGATGGCTGTCGACGCCTTCTTAATGCCTTTGACGTCTGTGTAATGCTGTCCTTTCATCGGCAAATGTAGTGTGAGAATACCTAGAAATCATAGGCGACCAAATCTGGTGAATACGGTGAATGGTTGATGATTAAAATGCCATTTGTAGTTAGAAAATCAGTGATAAGCGTCGAGCGATGAGTTGGTGCATTATCATGTAACAAATGCCAGCTGCCACTTTCACAATACTGAGGGCGAACGCGAAGAATACGCGCCAAAAAGCGCTTCATAACACCAAGATAATATACAGCATTCACTGTTTGACTAGTTGGTACAAACTCTTTGTGCACAATGCCTTTCGAATCATAAAAACAAATCAACATTGTCTTCACTTTTGACTTCTACAAACGGCCTATTTTCGGTCTTTCTTCGCTTAGATGCTTCCATTCAGAGCTTTAACGCTTGGTTTCTGAATCATATTGAAAACACCACGTCTCATGGCCAGTTATATTAGAATGCTTGAAGTTTTCGTTTTCGTCCTTTAATCAAGTCTGTATAATGTTGAATTCAGTTAGCTCGTGTGATATAAGTCTTGCACAAACCTTTTTCAGTCCAAAATGCTGTGTCAAAATGCGATGAATTGAATTTTTGCAAATATTTAATTCCGTTCTCACGTATCGCAATGATGATTTCGGCTCATTTCTGATAAATTCACGCACAAGTTCGATGTTACTTTCCGTAACCACAGATTTTCTTGCACCAAGATGTTCGTCGTCATTTATGTTCGTACGACCGTCTTTAAGTCGTTTATACCACTCATACACACACATACGTGATAAACTCGCATCACTATGCACTTATTTCATCAAATCAAACATTTCAGTAAACGATTTACCGAGTTTAAAGCAGAACTTGATATTTGCTCTTAGTTCAAAATTCATTTTTCAACTAAATACACACTATTACTTTATGCGCAATTTCTGTGCTTCTAATAATGCAAATCTCATGATATTTTGGCAAAACTTTTGTGAAAGATCTACCTTACCGACGCATACTTTTTTGATAGATGGCGCCACTAAGAATTATTATTTTAAAAAATTTCAATTTTCCCTGCGACAGATTGTGTATTATATACTACAGGAACTAAATTTTTGAATAATAGAGAATCGAAACAATAGTCTGCCCTAATAGAATAATAATTTATTCATTTGTTATAGCATCTGCAGATATAGTAACATATTAACAAATATGAAGATGTTTAGTACATCGTAAATAGTTTAATCTATCTCTAGTTGGGGTATCACTAATCTTTACATTAGAACATGTTTATTTTCGTGGGTTAGATATACTTTTTCATGTGCATATCTCTTTAAGTAATTAGGTTATGATTAGAAATGATTACGTGAAAAGAAAGCAGTAGAACTAATCACAGATTAGCCCTACGAACCTGTATCATGCATATACACAGAATACAAAAATTGAAAAGAAATACTATGCGGAATAACTAAATATTACTGTCGTACATATTGCATTCTACAAAAACTCAAAATAAAAACATTATTTTAAAATGTTCTCATTTTTTTTTGTGTTACCAAGCAAAAAAAAAAACAAAAAAAGACATTAACCATCAACATATGCGATGGTTTAAAATTCGTGTCTGATCTGTCAAAACACTCAAAACAAATGCAAAAAGCACTGCTCGTAAAAATCGTATACACTTTTTTAATTAACACAAGTGACCGTTACTCTGTGATGTTCCATACTGAAACTAAACATAAATAAAAGGTGTTTGCATACTTTACTGTATTACCATTTAGACTATTGCAGTTCCATATTACATACATGTGTATAATAGTTTAAAAATTACATTCTAACGCCGACACTGTAGTAGTGCATGTGCTAAATGGAATGATTTTAGGTAGTACATATTTCTTGTTTAGTAATTATATTTGAATAATTGATTGTCGTTGAATGGTTTTATAAAACATAGAAACAATTATAAGACTTATAGGACACGAAATATCCCATTTTTTAGATTACTAATTTACTGAAAATTCGCGGTGAAATAGTCACTACAATTTCATAAATAATATTTTATACATTTCAAAGTACTGCACTAAAAATTTGTAATAAGTAATAGCATATTAATATTCTATTAAAAGAGAGTGAACAAAATAATAAATAAAACTTTTAACGTTTAATGGTCATACTATTAAAACCATATGTTGCTAGAATTTTGTGACAAAACGTTCAAAACAAAATTTGTACTTTTAAGACTGAACGTACCGAGGTTTAATGTATACCTGTTTGAACCGTAACAAGTCAAATAATTTATTTTTTATTTTACCTCATTGAATGGAGAAATATTGATTTTTCGTGATGAAATATTAAACGAAATCTTATTTTTCCCATTACTATAAAAAACAAAAGCTAAAAAATAGGTATCTATATGCGCACCGCTTTTTTTTGCATATGCAAGGAGGTTCCAATGTACATTCCCGCGAACTTAATTCTTACATTCAGAACAGATTTTTATGGTTTTATTCTCTTTACAATATCTTACTTGAAATGTTTTACGTTTGTTAGAATCTGCTGTAGAATTAGTCGATGTTATTTTCGTATTGGTTCTTCTCGATAATCAGCGGCAAGTTCTATTACTAACTGCAGTAAAAAAATCTTGTCTTCATATATGTATTTTCTCCTGTCGTTTCCTTATACAATATCCAAGCATTTGCGGCTGATAAATCAAGGATATTAAAAAGTACTTGGATAGACATCTGTGAGATTTCGATTTTGCGCTATATTTCCTCGCCATTTGATCGTTCGTGTGCACAACGAATTTAGTTTGGTTGTAATGAAAATGGTCTTAGGTAAACTTTTACCATTTCCTCAACTTTGAAACATCTATGCTTGAAGCTAAGTAAAAATCCTCTTTTTTTTGACTTACTTTTATGAATTGTAGGAGTACAATTGATTTGAAAACTTGAAAAAATCGTCTTCCTTCTTCGCAATTATTGGCGATTCCCTTTTGTTTGAATGAATTGTTTCAATTGCAATATTTTTGCTTGGAGTTTTATAACTAAAGATATGCTTGTAAAAATGGTACAGTCCGTAAATCTTAAGTGATTCCATGAGTTTTAATACAACATACTTGACTAATGGTACTGATGGGTGCCTACCTTCATATTTTCCCAAATATGGAAATGTATTTATGATGCACTTACTGTCGATGTCTGATGCTAACCAGGATTCGATACCAAATTTATCTTGTTTATTGGACATATAATGCGTAAATTTGCATCTTGCTTTCGTTGGAAATTGCTGTTCGTCAACAGTAACTTTTGCCCCTGGTTTATAACAGCTCTGGCTGTTCTAAATGAATTTAGTCCACACCTCAAATATCAAAGCGAATTTATCTGTTTTCAATCGTTAATTCCACATACCTTTTTTTTATCAAAACAAATAAGTTTGAGAACTTCTATAAGACAATTTCTGTTCATGATTTCTGAGAAAAATTTACAGCCCCATGTTTTATTCCACAAAAAAGAAACTTTCAAATTATTTGCTTCATATATTTCTTCCTCTTCCAAGTTTGTTCACAATATTTTCTTCTTCAATATCGACACCTGTAGACTCAGCATCAATGTCTAAAGCATATCTGAACAACAACCGGCCCGCTGTAAGATTTGATCCGGCCCATGAGACATGGTCGTATTATTTCATGTCTGATATCTATCGCTAAAAATTGCGAACACTACTTTTAAACGCGGCCCGCGAACGTATTTGCACATTAAGTTTGGCCCACAACATGTCAAAGGATGTCCATACCTGGTCCAAGGGATAAATTGTATATCTTCACTTTCAAAGAGTTCTTCTTCATCAGTTACCGAAAACTCTTCGTCTGTGTTATTAATTTCTTCTAAGTATAATATTTAGACTGTCTTGATTGTTTTGACATTTTTCTATGTAAACGGTAGCACTAATGTAACGGTAATGGAGTAACGCCTTAAAAAGCAAAATATAAACTAGCTACCACTAAAGTTAAATTTTTTACCCTTTCCTTCCTCGAAAACGATACATGAAAGCTTGAAATTTTAACCATTTTATTAAAATTTCAATTCGCAACTATTTGTGATTGAAATTACTTCGCAACAGTCTTTGTTGAAATGCACCACAAACTTATATAATACCCAGAATGTAAATACTCCAAATAGATTTTGGAATTCAATGCTTTCAAAGGCAGTAAATATTTCTCTCGGTCAAACGACCTGTTTATCAGATTTAACAAATTAAAATCAATGATATGAAACAAATTGTATATATTTAATAGAAAAAGTCATGAAATCAAACGTGAAAAAGCATAATACTTTATGCGAATTTTATAATCAAAAGTTTACAACCGGTTATGGTACGTTTATGTTAAAATAAAATACAATTATCGATACTTTTGATGACTATTACAATTTTTTTATTAAAATTTGAGAACAACCACACTTCCAAATGAAATAGATGCAGCATTTCCTTGATACTGTGGCGTAATGCTGTTTAACACGTTGCTAAAACATTTACTATTTTATAAAGTAGCTGTTATCATAGCTATTCACGTGCAACAGACTGGTGCAAGTTGCTACAGGTTGCAATAATCCGATACATCATTACAGTGCGCAGTAAAATTTTCTATTCCAACACAAATTTTTTGTACGTATTTCAGTTAACACTTCGTTCAAATATTACATTTATATAGACGTTTGTTTTCATTGTAAAGAATGAAAGAAAGACTTATAATAATTGTTGATCAATAAGGTTGATATATAACCCCTTTCCACATTAACTTTTGTAAATTCTGTATACGCATTTCGACAACCAAGTTGTCATCATCAGCAGATAATCTCAAAGTGTCGCATCTGGTAAAACACGGCGAAAAACAACTGTACGAAAATCAAACTTCGTACGCGATCCACACCGCTGAAAACCAAGATGTACACTAGTATGTGGATCGCGTACGGAGTTTGATTTTCGTACAGTTGTTTTTCGCCGTGTTTTACCAGGTGCGACACTTTGAAATTATCTGCTGATGATGACAACTTGGTTGTCGAAATGCGTATACAGAATTTACAAAAGTTAATGTGAAAAGGGGTTATATATCAACCTTATTGATCAAGTCAATCAACCACAGGCTCCATCAAATTCAACTATTATAATAATATATTAGAAATCTGGGAAAGATGTCTAGATTAGGTTTTACTAGCTGTAGGTAATTTTGATGGAGCCTATGTTTGATTAACTTCATCGCTGAAGGTTGATATATAACCCCTTTCCACATTAATTTTCGTGTTCAGAACACGAAAATTAATGTGGAAAGGGGTTATATATCAACCTTCAGTGATACTAGCTGTGTTGAAGGTGCATCTAATGTCTTCTGTACGACGAAAATTCTATAAAAAGAAAAACTAGAACGTTTCCAAAATAAGATAATTTCAAAACACTAATTGATACCACGTATGAGATCTTATAAATTGTGCAAAACTATTTACTCGTTCCGCTACATAAATTATCTCTTTGGAACTCTTATTTAAGAGCCATTCCGTCATTCTTACAGGTACGCAAACACTATGCGATATAAATTAAGCGAATTACCAAATATCATCAGAGGATTAATATAGTCCTTTATTTTCCATGTCGATCATTAATATATAGGATAAACTGTAGGTGACCCAATATAGGTCCAATGTAAATAAAACACTTAATTTGTAATTTCTTAAATGCGATTTAAACGAATTTAGAGAATCATTAAAATAAACAAGAATATCTATTTTTCAAAAACTTTCGCAAGCTTTTTGAATATCAATCACATTGGATAATTTCTCTTTTCTTCATCAATTGATCTTCTTGGAATAAATTACATTTTATTTTTTAACGTCTTATTTAAATTTTTTCTATAAATCAGAAGGCTGTTTAAACTACCCCTTAAACACGAAATTGCCTTACGTACATAAAGTGCGTATATATTTTTTATTATTTAAAACACATTGATTCGTTATTAATTCTTGAAACTTCATCATTTAAGGTTGATATATATCTTCCTTGCATAATAATTTTCGTAATTCTGTGTACGTATTTCGACAACTAAGTTGTCATCACTAGCAGATAATTAAATAGTGTCGCACTTGAAAAACTACGGCAATAACCCGCACGAAACAAATTCCACACACGATCTGTACCGTCGAAAACTAAAACGTACACTCTTCTTCTTCAAACGTTAACACTTAATGTGGAAGGAAACTTTAAACAAAGACTACATTGTCGTCAAAGAGAAAGAAAGAAAAGAAGACATAATAATAATTAATCAGTATATAAAAAGAGCCTTTAAAGTTAATCAAAGTAAGCCTGTATTATAACGCATTAAAAATAACCCAGTTTCCTTTGTATATTTATTTATTTTACATTCGTATAATATATCTTACAAACCGTTGACAGAGAAAACGACTAGTTGATGCTGATAAAACTAAGTCGAATTCGTATCTATCGTTTGAGGCACTTACAATCTTAGGAATTACTTGTAACTTTTTTCGGTATTAGAGACAGAGAGAAGGCGAGCATAATGATACTTTGCGTAAAAGACTGAGTTCTTCGACGTATCAAATCGAAAAGTAAGTTAAAATTAACAAAGCCTCAATCTTGCTCTCATGACGTATGTAGAGTATTATAGAGTTATTTTGAGAGAAAAATCGTTTCAAGTATAAAGGAATTTTTTGTTGTAAAAAAAAGCAATACGTACTACTTACCTACATACGAGGGAGCGTTTTTATATTCGCGGAATGGGGGACAAGGGGTGGAAATAAAAAAACCAAATTATTTTTCTTTTTCAATATATTCACCTGCAAGACGGATACATTTTTCACATCTTTCAATTAATTTATTTATACCCTCATAAAAAAATGATTTCCCTTTATTTGCAAAATACGCCGAAACTGCCTCCTTGACTTCATCATCGGCAGTAAATTTTTTACCCCGCAGCTCTTTTTTCATTTTCGGAAACAGGTAATAATCACTCGGGGCCAGGTCTGGGCTGTAGGGTGGGTGATTCACAATTTCGAAGCCCACCTTATGCAGCTCTTGTGGACGGGCGCGTTGTCGTGCAAAAGCAGAACACCTTTTGTCAATTTTCCCCGTCTTTTCTCTTTAATGGCTTCTTTTAGTCGCTCTAATATTGAAGCGTAATATTCTCCGGTTATAGAAACACCTTTATCTTTATAATCAATCAACAATATTCCTTCCAAGTCCCAAAATACCGTTGCCATGAGTTTCCCAGCTGATTGTGACACTTTAAATTTCTTGGGAGGTGCTGTGCTCTTTTTATGCCACTGCATGGAGTCTTGTTTGGACTCAGGTTCATAACGATGAACCCATGTTTCGTCTCCAGTAACAATTCCACGCAATACACCATCCTTGTCTTCATTACAGAGGTCCAAAAATGCACGCGAACACTCTACGCGCTGTTGTTTTTGAGGCGGCGTGAGCATTCTCGGCACCCATCTTGCGCTGACCTTAGACATGCCGAGATGATCGTGTAGGATTTTAAAAATTGTTGTATCGGATACTCCAACCATTTCTGCGAGTTGTTTCTTCTTTAGTCGAGCATCTCCGAGTACAATTTGTTCAACTTTTTGGATAAGTGATGGCGTGGTCACCTCAATGCTCCTGCCCGGCCTCGGGTCGTCTTCAAAGGATTCCCTTCCTTGTTTAAATAAACTATGCCACTTGTACACCATGGTTTTTCCTGGACAAGAGTCGCCGTAAACCAATGACATCTCATTCATTATTGTCGCGACTGATTTTCCTTGCCTGGTAAGGAACTTTATAACGGCACGATATTCGATTTTTTCCATATTTCACTTTTCACTCCTGATTATGTTACTTGGTTGACGATAGCTCAAAGACTAACTGTCTAATAACAATGAAACTTCGTATTTATACTAATCATGAGTCGCTGCACAGGCCACGCCCCCAATGCGCCTACTTACCCCTCTACAACCCGCTCATTCTGCGAATATAAAAACGCTCCCTCGTATTTTATGGGTTATAAATTACACAATAAATTACCACTTTGAATTAGAAATATCACAAACTTCTCCATTTTTAAAAGCAACCTTAAACTGTACCTGCTTACGATAAATTGTTTTTGTATAAATGAATTTCTATGTCCTAATTTATAACATCTTTTTTCTCATTGAGACGTGTTTCTAGCATGAGTGTGTACGTAGTATGTATTGACTGCTATTTTCTTATATGTACCGTATGCACATTATTTTAGATTTAAAATTTATTATTATTATTATTATTAATATCATATTGTAGAGTACGTAAAATATCAATAAAAAATAATACTTCTATGCCACGACTTCATAATTCATTTCCAAATCCAAAACATGGCTTTCCACGGTGTAAGTCTAGTACGAACTTTTTCTCTGTGCGGATTTTGCCGTGGTTCTAAAGAAACTAATCAATTATCTGCTGATGATGACAACTTAATTGTCGAAATGTGTATACGGAATACGAAAATTATTGTGAAAAGGGGTTATATTAACCTTAATTGATTAGTCTAAAATATTGATGACGAATAGCACAAGTTATTATTTAACAATGATAAAATCAAGAACGTAGTGTAAATAGACAAATGAAATTACGTTGGTGGATAAAGAATATGCAATCGTTCGCAGAATTCATGTGATTTATTATGCATTCCACACTCAAATGATCAACTTGGGCGTGTATTCAGTAAAATAAAAATTAAACGTAATATTTTAGCTTCTGAATATATCGAAAATAGTGGATCCTGTCTAACATTTATTCCAACGAAGTCTGTGATTTACGCCGTTTATGTACGATCATAAAAATGCATTTATCTGTTAATGACTTTATTTGCTCGAATGAGTAATATTAAATCAATATTTATATGTACATCAAATATTATTTTAGATGGAAGATCATAATTGTAAAATTGAAGTACTCTTGCTATTATCGATGTTAAAATTGCAAAATCTCGTACCAGCATTTTATTAGATGTAAATACACATATTTATACACACATCGCGAAAAATAATTCCGATGCAAATAACAGACACTGCAAACTAGAAGTAGCGGAATTTTAGTGGTTCGTGTAAAATTACAAATCGACTTAATTTTAAAGACTTAAAAGTAGAAAAATTAAGGTCGAATTTTAAGTAAATTTGCGGTACAAAGCGAAATGCTTACCACATAATTTTACATTTCGTGCCGAATTAACTTTTAAAATTAATTTTCTTCAATTAATGTTAATACGACACTTTCCCATAATAGTTTTCGTAATCTGTACATGTATTTTGACAAATAAGTCGTCATCATCAGCGGATAATTGATCGCACCTGGAACTACGTCAAAATTCCGTGCCAGACTTACACCGTCGAAAGCCAAACACAGACAAGTCTTCACTAAAATTCGGCTTTAAAATTCATGTTTAACATTTTTAGATGAAATTTTCAAGCAGACACAGTTGACACGCGAAATTACATGTCAATTATGTTCTTTGTCATAATCAAATGCTCCTAAAAATTAAAATACAAATAAAATTAGGTCTATTTGTAAAATCTGTATTTACTATTAATGTAAACAAGAAGTCATTAATATTTTCTTGTATTATTTCAACAATTACTCAGAGCAGTTTCGTAATTTCTTCAGAAGATCCTTCATTGATACTCAAGTTTGCTTTCACAGCATTCTTTGTTGTGCCAAAACTTATTATTTTTTCGTTTTCTTTCGTGAAACTTCTTCTATATACGAGGGAGCGTTTCTATATTCGCGGAATGGGGGACAAGGGGTGGAAATAAAAAAACCAAATTATTTTTCTTCTTCAATATATTCACCTGCAAGACGGATACATTTTTCACATCTTTCAATTAATTTATTTATACCCTCATAAAAAAATGATTTCTCTTTATCTGCAAAATACGCCGAAACCGCCTCCTTGACTTCATCATCGGCAGTAAATTTTTTACCCCGTAGCTCTTTTTTCATTTTCGGAAACAGGTAATAATCACTCGGGGCCAGGTCTGGGCCGTAGGGTAGATGATTCACAATTTCGAAGCCCACCTTATGCAGGGCAGCTAACGCAACGCGGCTCTTGTGGACGGGCGCGTTGTCGTGCAAAAGCAGAACACCTTTTGTCAATTTTCCCCGTCTTTTCTCTTTAATGGCTTCTTTTAGTCGCTCTAATATTGAAGCGTAATATTCTCCGGTTATAGAAATACCTTTATCTTTATAATCAATCAACAATATTCCTTCCGAGTCCCAAAATACCGTTGCTATGAGTTTCCCAGCTGATTGTGACACTTTCAATTTCTTGGGAGGTGCTGTGCCCTTTTTATGCCACTGCATGGAGTCTTGTTTAGACTCAGGTTCATAACGATGAACCCATGTTTCGTCTCCAGTAACAATTCCACGCAATACACCATCCTTGTCTTCCTTACAGAGGTCGAAAAATGCACGCGATCACTCTACGCGCTGTTGTTTTTGCGCCGGCGTGAGCATTCTCGGCACCCATCTTGCGCTGACCTTAGACATGCCGAGATGATCGTGTAGGATTTTAAAAATTGTTGTATCGGATACTCCAACCATTTCTGCGAGTTGTTTCTTCTTTAGTCGAGCATCTTCGAGTACAATTTGTTCAACTTTTTGGATAAGTGCTGGCGTGGTCACCTCAATGCTCCTGCCCGGCCTCGGGTCGTCTTCAAGGGATTCCCTTCCTTGTTTAAATAAACTATGCCACTTGTACACCATGGTTTTTCCTGGACAAGAGTCGCCGTAAACCAATGACATCTCATTCATTATGGTCGCGACTGATTTTCCTTGCCTGGTAAGGAACTTTATAACGGCACGATATTCGATTTTTCCCATATTTCATTTTTCACTCCTGATTATGTTACTTGGTTGACGATAGCTCAAAGACTAACTGTCTAATAACAATGAAACTTCGTATTTATACTAATCATGAGTCGCTGCACAGGCCATGCCCCCAATGCGCCTACTCACCCCTCTACAACCCGCTCATTCCGCGAATATAAAAACGCTCCCTCATATTACGAAAGTAATTGCATTAGTTTTTCGTAATATAAACTTAGTCTATTTCTGTAAGTAAAAATGGCTCTGTATTATTTATTTCCATAACACAGGCCAACTATGAAGAAACTTTTTTATAAATTTAGCTCTCCTTTATGTTTTTTGACGTGCTGAATCCGGAAATGAAGTTTAAAGTACCACAGGACGTAAAGTTCCCGCGCATGTTTACTTTACGTTATTTATGCATATTGTAAGCGTATAATAATACCTTGGTCTCTACACTTAATTTGTAGTCAATGCTCAAAGTGCACTTTTGAGTATCTGCGTGACTAATACAAAGAAAATCGCTATTGTTTTTAAGTTGGTAATATATAACTAGAGTTAGGTAGCATTGCCTTCATAATTGCAAAATGTCTGCAGCATGACGAAAATTTGCACATTGGTCTCAGAGAGTACCATACGCCGTGCTGAAAAGATGTTCATATTATTATTATTAGAAAATTACCGCTCGACATCTGCGGATTTAATAGACAACAGATCTATACGCGTACCATCACAAATACGTCTTCATCTGTTAAAATTTATAACACTATCAAACTTTTTTACAAGACACATGTTTTTTATATTACTAGTTAGCACATAGCAGTGAGCATAGATCGTTCACAATTTGTATTCATTCCACTAACGATAACCCAGAAATTTTAAATTTTCCTATCGAGACAAATAAATCTTTATAATTGTTGTAAAATTTATTTTAAATCGGTTTCAACGGAAGTATTTTCAAATCTTTTCTGTCTTTTCTTAATTGCTGCAGCTTCCTTAAGTTCGAATCGTAAAAACACAGATTTATTTTTTTTTGAATTCTTGTAATTAGAAAGGCGGTTTCAACTATGTCCCCTGGCGTGTGAAAATTGGCTCTGGTGGTTCAGAAATACCGGAACACCGTCTATGGAATTCTTGAGTTTGTTGAGCAGATTTCAAAAACACTCTTTTGGTATTTGAAATTAACGCATCCACATCTGGCTAACATTGTCGAATACATTGTTCTACAAAGTATAAAGTATGAACTTTACACGTCACATGTAAAGTTTCCTCACACTTGTCTCTAAGGGAACGCTCTGCATTACACATTGTCGCTGCACCATCGCTCACAAACATCGACAGTTGATCAGCTAAAAGTTGAAATTTTTTTAGCTTATCCGACACTACCTCCATAATTGCTTGGCCAGTACACTTTTCTAATATTTTGCTAGCTAATACAATGGCAAACGTCGCTTGAACAGGATCTATGACACGCACTATAATATTCAAAATAGAACGTTTCTTCGATCTATCGTTTCGTCGACACAGAACCACAGCTGTTCTTTTACTAGAGCTTTGCTAATGTTTTCGATGGCGATTCGCACCGTTGGCATATAGCTCTGTAACGGTCTCTGGTATGGTAACTATCAGGTTGTTACAAATGTAATGTCCGTTTTTTCCTTGAGTCTGAACTGAATCGCACCTGTGTGAAGACGTGTATGTTTTTGGTGAAAATTATTATTGTATTTGTAGAAAAGGGTATTTATTTTGAAGTGTGTACCTGTTCCATTTCTTGGAAAAATTAATACACCTGTCCTTGTCTCGCCTATGGAAATGCTGTCGGCAAAAGATATTCGGACAATTTACCTCTTTCAATTTAAAAAGGGATTAAATGCAGCTGCAGCCACGCGAGAAATTAATCAGACGTTCGGTGAAACCACGTGTAATGAACGCACATTACGGCGATGGTTTGAAAAATTCAGCGAGGGAAATTTTGATTTGGAAAATGAGCCTCGCGGATATGCGCGTAGCACCGTTAATGACGACGAGCTGCGTGTAGAAGTTGAAAGTAATCCGTCGACAACAGTGCGTAGCCTTGCAGAAACATTTCAAGTGTCCATTGCCACCATTAGTCGTTACCTTTCTTTGATTGGCAAAGTGAAGAAACTCGATCGATGGGTGCCGCACCAATTAACGGAAGCCAATAAGCTCCGTCGATTAGAGGTGACTACCTCTTTGGCTAATCGACAGAATGTTGAACCGTTTCTTCATCGAGTGGTAACGTGTGACGAAAAGTGAATACTTTATGATAATCGGAGACGGTCAGGACAATCGTTAGATCGAGGTGAAGCACCAAGACAGCATGCACGAGCATCACTTCACCCGCGAAAGATTATGGTGACTGTATGGTGGACCAGTAAGGGTATTATTCACTATTCATTTTTGCAACCTTGTGAAACCATCACGGCAGCGTCCTATTGTGACGAACTGGAAACTATGCATGGAAAATTGAGCCGCTTGCAGCCCTCACTAGTAATTAGACATGGACCCATACTTCTTCATGATAATGCAAGACCTCATGTTGCACGACAGACAATCCAAAAACTTTCGGAATTTGTTTACGAAATTCTCCCTCACTCACCTTATTCACCTGACCTTTCGCCAACTGATTTTCATTTTTTCCGAAGTTTAGACAATCACTTAAAAAATAGGGATTTCCCTGACCGGGAATCTGTAATAGCAGTGTTTGAGCAATATGTGAGCCGTCAAAACCTAGATTTCTTCTCAAAGGGAATTTTTCAGCTTCCAGGCCGTTGGCAACAAACTATTGATGTAAATGGAGACTATTTTGCAGAATAAATATTTATATTTTTTTAAATTTAGACTTTTTTTATTCCTTACAAAATCGGACATTTCATATGTAACAACCTGATAAATCCCAGTTGGGATTGTATTTATTCCAGAAGCCATGAAAGGGTTGCCGATCGAGTAGACGAAGTCTCAAATCACAGGCGATTATCACGAACAGTAAATCAAATATAATTTGCGTTTTTGGTGACACATTATTTTACTTATTTTAATGTTGCATATTATGATTGTTACAGTCGCGTTTTCCCCAGTACATCAACGGTTTTACGGCTTTACAGTATATTTCAGCACAATTATAACCAATGGTTACACTTCGTATGTTTTATTACATTGCATTGGTGGGGGCGTTGCGTACTCAGTACGAACCTGACCCGTGAAAAGGCAATACAACTCTGTATATAACTGTAAAAGGTATTACAGGTTGTTGAAAATAAATAAATTGAAAAAGGGGGGCCCTCTCCCTCCGTCGTTAATATAAATTAAATATTTTATTACCTCAACGGTCGAAACTCCCAATAAAAAGGTGTAAAGATGATATTTAAAAATAACTGTTTAAATCATGCATCAAATGCGTTCTCGTGAACACTTCAAATACAAAAAACGACACGTATATATTTCACATATCTGTTGAATTTACCATGAAAAAAGCCATTATTATTCATAGTACTCGGTATTGTAATATTCGCAACTAATACATGTGCATGAGCTGTTTGCGATCTGCAAATTTACATGTCTGGTTTTAAATTTAAATCCCGAGACGTACTAACTAATAGATATAAAATATTCCGCGAATATGAAAATAAAATATGGCGTGTAGATTACGTGATTTCCATTCGATACACAAAATTATGTTTTAATACTGTTTCATAAACATTAAAAATAACACATCGTCTCACAATAACACACAATTCTGTTTGATAAAGTGTACGGAGTCGCTATTCAAATTTTCGTGGACAAAGTAAACAGTTGCTACTCCAAAAAAAAATTGCTGCGTTTGTACAACCCGCGTTGAATAGTTAATATGATCGATTTCAATTAGTGAATTATTTTCACGTACCGAAATATCGCGTGTGACCTTAAAATTGTATCTTCGCTGGACGACTAAATGAGAATATATCCACAAAATATTTGGAAAGCAAAGCTCATTTAGGACTATAAATTAGTTGGGTTTTCGTCTACGCAAACCAATTAAAAAACTCCATTATACAAGACATTTAAATAGAGTCATCCGCACTCCTTAATTCTTCATGACATTTACAATATATTTACAAAAGTTCTTCTGCTGGAGACCGTAAAAAACTATGAACCTGTAACACATAAAAATGTGATCTTTCTAAAAACTACCAATAAAAATTATAATCTTTATTCATTGTCTTTAGCTTTTCAGAGAAACATAAATGCCATCTATACAAAGTTAGACGAAAGCGGGCAAGAAAGTGTTGTATTGGAAAGAAACAATCGCTTGTATCTTTTACTTATTGTTTTCAAATAGTTTTTCTTTCATACAACTTCCGTGTCCTTAATTTCAATTGACAGTTCAAAATAAAACCCTTTTTAACGCTTATTTTAAAATGTAAAGTACCAAAACGGAAATAATATATTTCTGCGTTATTCACAATTTAAGGTTATGATCTAATTAAGCCGTGTTTTTAATTTTTTTTCCAAAAATTAATTCATTTATAAATTTTTATATAAAAAGTGTTCCAATAGGACAATTCGTTTTCAATAGCCCGCCATTTTAACAATTGTCATGACTCAACCTGTAACTACTTGACAGATGACAAGTAAAAACTACGCCATTAATAAAAATGGAATGCTTCAACAACGCATTGAAATTATTCAAATTCACTACAAAAATGGTTAAAATTTCCCGGTCATAGTTCGCAAAACTAAAACATTTTTGGGTCGTCGTGAAGCACTTTTTCGGCCAGCAATTGTAAAACTGGGCGGAAAAATTTTAGCTGTTGGGACAAGTTATTGATGTGAAGAATCGAACTCATGCATGTTGCTGAAGAACAACTGACAATATTGCTGTTGTAGCCCATAGTGTCGAGGAAAACCCAGGTTTGTCCATTTTTCGTCGATCTTTGGAATTGGGCATTTCACAAACCTTGTTAACTCCATATTTTACATAAATACCCAAGTCTTAAGGCTTTTAAAGTTCATTTAACAGAAGAATTCACGCCTACCGACCATCAACAACGTCGTGCTTTGCTGATTGGGTCCTTGAAATGCATCAAACGGATCCGGAAATTCACCGAAAAATCATCTTGAGTGATGAGGCCCATTTTCACCTCCGAGGCTACGATAGCACGCAGAATTGTTGCATTTGAGGCTTGGCAAACCCAAGAATGATTGTTGAAAAACCTCTTCATCCTCAACGTGTGACTGTTTGGTGCGGTTTTTGGTCTGGCGGGGTCATTTGACCTTATTTTTGCGAAAATGAGGCTGAAACAACTGTTACGGTGAATGGATTGCGCTATCGAACGATGATTAGCGATTTTGTACGGCCGGAATTAGAAGATATTGATGTGGACGCCGTTTATTTACAACAAGACACCGCTACATGTCACACATGTGACGATACTATCGGTCTTTTACGTGAAAAGTTTCCTGACCGTGTGATTTCTCGAAGAGGCAATCAAAATTGGCCACCGAGATCTTGCGATTTAACACCTTTAGATTCTTTTCTCTGGGGTTACGTGAAAGATAAGGTCTATGCCAATGACCCACTATCAATTCAAGACATTAAAGATGAATTCGTGAAGGTATCGAATACATACAGTCGCAAATGTGCGAGTTGCTGATGGAATATTTCATGAAAAGAATACGGTCCTGCAAGCGCAGTCGTGGCGGCCAGTTGCCTGATATTGTTTTCTGTTAATAATGGCATACCCTCCCCTTTACAATTAAATAAACATGCCATGATTTCGCTTAAAAATACTCTTTTTTTTACATATCAAAGTGAAACCTCTTACTGGAAGACCCGTTAGAACTGAAGGAGTCATTTCAAAACGATGGTTTATATATAAAAAAAATCAAAAACTCTAAATGAAAATGTAAATATCTAACTAGACATTTCACACCGCCAACTAAATAGTAAATGATACAATATATATATTTCGACCGACAATGATATTGTCATCTTCAGCAATTTCGTTAAATTAAAAATAACTCTGGAAACACAGTTTAAAATTTGTTCGCGCGATGTGGATTGCTGTGTTATTAAAATGCTCAGTAAGTAGTCGCAATTCAAAGACCGACTTTGCAGTAAACTACGTTATTTCTTCAAGAAGTGCGCAAGTGAGTGAAGCCATCACATTTGTCAATAGATATTAAGGTGTAACCTCAAACGACCTATGATTATATTACAGAATATAAACTACAATAAAGAAGATATTTCTCTATTTGTAATAAGCTCGTACTTAAAATTTTGTCCTGCGAAGTAAATTGCTGTGCTCTTTCACGATAGATAAAATTGCTCTAGAACATAGATAACCTCGCTGGACATTTTATTCGCGCCCTTCCTTCTTCATTTTTCAATTTTTTTTAATTTTTAATTTAAATTTCGCGCGAAATATTTTTTTTCTAGGTCGGTATGACTGTCAGTGACATCTGTGCCAAATGTCACATCAAAATAATCATTAGTGTTTAGTATACGCTTGTCTTTCTGAAGTACAAAAAGTGCATTCGGCGATTTTTACAATGAGTGAAAATATTCAACAAAGAAGTTCCATTAAAGTTTGTGTACGGAATCAAATTTCTGGTGCCGAAATGGTCAGAATGTTGCAAAAGGCCTTCGGTGATAATTGTTTGTCACGAGCAAGTGTTTTTGATAGGTACAAATTATTCAAAGAGGGTCGAGAAAGCGTTGATGACGAACCACGTCCAGGACGGCCATCAACATCAACTGATGATCAACACGTCAATGGAATCAAGGAATTGGTGCTTGAGAATCGACGATTAACAGTCAGAGACCTTACTGGATTAGTGAAAACCATTTTGAAAGATCATTTGGGCCTAAGAAAAGTGAAAGCACGATTTGTTCCAAAATCACTCAATTTTTTCGAAAAACAGCTTCGCGTTGATGTCTGTGAAACAATACTTTATGACTATCAAGACAAAATGAAAGGTATCATAACTGGAGATGAGACTTGGATCTACGCTTATGACCTGGAAACAGACGATCAATCGGCCGAATATCGTATCAAAGGTGAGCCGAAGCCCAAAAAAACACGTCAAAGCAAGTCAAAAATCGAGGTTATGTTGACAGTTTTCTTCGATTAGCGAGGTGTGGTGCACTCGGAATTCCTTCCGACCGACCAAACTGTCAACAAAGAATACTATTTGAGTGTTATGGGTCGTTTGCGCAATGCTATTCGTAAAAAGAGGCCAGAATTATGGGCCGACAACTCTTGGTTTTTGCACCACGATAATGCACCGTCGCATACCGCATTAATTCTTCGTGAGTTTTTCGCCAAATTTTCAACCAATATCTTGCCGCAACCACCGTATTCTCGCCTGATTTAGCTCCGTGTGACTTCTGGCTATTCAGCAAACTCAAACGACCGCTCCGTGGAAACCGTTTTGAGTCAATTGAAGACATTAAACGTGAATCGCTACGCGCATTGAAGGCTTTTCCGGAAATTGACTTTAACAACTGTTTCGAGAATTGGAAGAAACGTTGGCACAAGTGAATTGGGGCCAGAGGGGATTACTTTGAGGGGGACGAAATAGGTTTGGAAGAATAAATTAAGAATTTAAAAATTATGAACAAAGTCTTACTATTTTTTTTGCCCACAGTAGTAGGTAGTGCAATGTATTAATAAATTAATCTAAAACTGTGATTTTGTAATTTATACACGGAAATATTCGAACAGAATTAATTAGCAAGTCCATTCAATGTCTTTTACGTAAAATTTATGGATGTCACTGTCAACAATATGTAGAATTATTCCCGATATATCTGACAAGTATATAAGAAAAAAAATAGTTGTTTTCGTTTTTATAAATAGTAATGATAAATAAAATAATTAAAACAAAATTATAAACTTTTCACAAATCTATTAGATTTCTTTAAATAAAAACAAGATAATAGTCATCTTGCCGATCTACTCATATAATAAATTTAAGCTCTAGTATTATTTCATTTTCATATTCGCAATAGATTTAGCATCGAAGTTAATCACTGAAGGTTGATATATAACCCCTTTTTACATCAGTGTTCGTACTCTGTATACGCATTTCGACAACTAAGTTATCATCATCAGCAGATAATTAAACAGTGTCGCACCTGGAAAACTACGGCAAAAATACCCGTACGAAAACAAGTTCCGCGCACGGTCTGTACCGTTGAAAGCCAAAACGCATACTGAATATTCGTTTCGCATAATTTTTAAAAGATTGTGTTCTAGTCTTCAACTAAGATAAAAGACAACAGAAAAAAGGAAAAAGAGGGGAAGGGAAGACAAATACCTACATACGGTTCATTGCACTCTCCCTTGTCTGTCGTTTAAGAGATCAAAGAGACATGAGTTATGGTTAGGTCCCAGGTCAGTGTTCAACACATGGCCTTTATTCTTTAGAATGTACATGCTTTCATGCGTATCTAATTCGCGATAATTACACACGTTGTTTATCAAATGCAAACAATCCACGCTAACACTATGATTACATTCCAACGGATTTTTCTGACCGATTGAATTTTATGTGGGCAATATGTTCTTTATACCAGGTTTCTATTGGTCGTTTTGTTTGGCCGATGTGTTATTTATTGCAATCTATACATTTAATTCTGCAAATTCCCGATTTTTTGTTGTCCACGACTTTGTCTTTTGCATTTCCTAAAAGGGATTTGATGGAGTTAGTGGACCGAAATGTGACATGAAGACCGCGCTCTTTAAAAACTCTATTTAATTTTTTTCATCAAACGGTGAAAAGGTAAACATACAAACTGCTTGTCCCGATTGTTTTGAGGTGACAGACATGTGGTATTCCGGATTGTTTTTCTTATGTTAGCCTTCCTAATTAACCCATTGGTTATTTCTGAATCAAAAGCATTGTATCTCGCGATATTCTTAACAAAGTTCAATTCTTTTTCGTATCGTACTTTTGTAAGTAGGAAATTAAGCAAGCGATTGATAAGAAAGCTGAACGAAGCAATCTTTGCATGCTATGATTTGAATCCGCCGTGATGAATCTATTGACATTGATATCTTTTCGGAAAATATCAATTTCTATTTTAAGATTATTCCTAATAATTAGGGTGTCGAAAAAGGGCAACGCATCGTTGTTTTCTTTTTCTACTGTAAATTTAATCGTCGGAAATTTTGAATTTAGTTGCTTGACGAAACCTTCCAAGTTGCATTAATGTGTATTGAAAATCGCGAAGATATCATCTACATACCTAATCCAAATTCTTGCAAAATATTTAGCCTTATGTTTCAATTCAATTTCAAAATTGCTCATGAATAAGTTCGCTATGAATGGAGAAAGACAATTGCCAATTGCAGTTTCCTGTTTTCGTTCATAGAACTTCTCTTTAAATTGAAAACAGTTTTGGAACATGCAAAAGTCTTTTAATCGCACGTATTCCTTTATTTTCTCTGGTTCGATCTTATTTTTGTAAAGAAATACTATTAAATGTTTTAAAATTTCTGGAATCGGTATCGAAGGAAACAACGACCTTACGTCGAATGATACTAAAATTTCCCCATCTTCTAATTTACAATCTTTAATCCTTCGAATAAATTCTATTGAATTAGTAACTGATAGGCTTTCAAGTTTTTCGGGTAAATTTTTGTATTCATTCATTAACCTTGAGATCAAGTAAGTAGGGGAGATGATCCCTGAGACTATTGGTATTAATCTGGAAATGGGTTATATATCAACCTTCAGTGATTAAGTTCATCAACCACAGCCTCCATCAAAATTACCTTTAACATTGAAGCACTACAAATAATTTACTCCACCTACGTTGACGCGTTCGCGTAAGTTTTTGCAACGAAAAGAATTTCCAAATGCGATTATAGAAATTGATTCTATTACTTACTTATACGAGAGAGCGTTTTTATATTCGCGGAATAGGGGACAAGGGGTGGAAATAAAAAAACCAAATTATTTTTCTTTTTCAATATATTCACCTGCAAGACGGATACATTTTTCACATCTTTCAATTAATTTATTTATACCCTCATAAAAAAATGATTTCTCTTTATCTGCAAAATACGCCGAAACTGCCTCCTTGACTTCATCATCGGCAGTAAATTTTTTACCCCGCAGCTCTTTTTTCATTTTCGGAAACAGGTAATAATCACTCGGGGCCAGGTCTGGGCTGTAGGGTGGGTGATTCACAATTTCGAAGCCCACCTTATGCAGGGCAGCTAACGCAACGCGGCTCTTGTGGACGGGCGCGTTGTCGTGCAAAAGCAGAACACCTTTTGTCAATTTTCCTCGTCTTTTCTCTTTAATGGCTTCTTTTAGTCGCTCTAATATTGAAGCGTAATATTCTCCGGTTATAGAAACACCTTTATTTTTATAATCAATCAACAATATTCCTTCCGAGTCCCAAAATACCGTTGCCATGAGATTCCCAGCTGATTGTGACACTTTAAATTTCTTGGGAGGTGCTGTGCCCTTTTTATGCCACTGCATGGAGTCTTGTTTGGACTCAGGTTCATAATGATGAACCCAAGTTTCGTCTCCAGTAACAATTCCACTCAATACACCATCCTTGTCTTCATTACAGAGGTCCAAAAATGCACGCGAACACTCTACGCGCTGTTGTTTTTGCGACGGCGTGAGCATTCTCGGCACCCATCTTGCGCTGACCATAGACATGCCGAGATGATCGTGTAGGATTTTAAAAATTGTTGTATCGGATACTCCAACCATTTCTGCGAGTTGTTTCTTCTTTAGTCGAGCATTTTCGAGTACAATTTGTTCAACTTTTTGGATAAGTGTTGGCGTGGTCACCTCAATGCTCCTGCCCGGCCTCGGGTCGTCTTCAAGGGATTCCCTTCCTTGTTTAAATAAACTATGCCACTTGTACACCATGGTTTTTTCTGGACAAGAGTCGCCGTAAACCAATGACATCTCATTCATTATGGTCGCGACTGATTTTCCTTGCCTGGTAAGGAACTTTATAACGGCACGATATTCGATTTTTTCCATATTTCACTTTTCACTCCTGATTATGTTACTTGGTTGACGATAGCTCAAAGACTAACTGTCTAATAACAATGAAACTTCGTATTTATACTAATCATGAGTCGCTGCACAGGCCACGCACCCAATGCGCCTACTCACTCCTCTACAACCCGCTCATTCCGCGAATATAAAAACGCTCCCTCGTATATAATAGAAAGATAAGACAAATTTATTGCTTAACAAATAAAAGTATATTTAAAAAAACTTTCGCAAATGTCAAAGCAGGCGTCTTGTACGAATCTGTGTTCGTACCCTAGCGAATCTCACTCGCAACGACGATTGCGGAAGATGTTAGGTGAATATAATAAGTGTGTAAATGCCTCACAGCAATTGGATTGTTATTCTAGACTCCACAGGCATAATTACGATATACAAAGAGGGTTATGCTAAATACATAAGCGAAAAATTAAACGTATACAAATCGAGACGATAAATAACACAATTTGCAAATACCAATTCGCAAATTGGAAGATCGTATAGGCTTAGTTCTGACAAAAATAGCTGCAGCAATAAATATATACAGGAAGATGAAAATCCATTATAAAAAAATTACTGAAAATCACTGATTTGGTTTGGTGAGTTTCTTTGAAATCGAGCATTGTTATAATTGTTTGTTTATTCTCTCTTACATTAACATTTTGTTTATGAAAACCTCTCTTTCTAGAGGTAATATTTTTTACAAGATAATTGAATTGTTTACATAAGCATGAAGCATTACAAAATATTCAACTATACCATTTAAAGGTGATAAAACAATAAGTTTGTGTGCGATCTTTTGAAAATTATTCATTAGTGTATAAAGCGAATTAACACTTAGAATTGTTAAGAAGTCTACCTGCTCCAGCATTATTTTTCCATAGAAATGTTAACATTTGAAACAATTATTTTTATGCAGTTAATTACGAAACTGCGTTCTTGGTTGCATATATCGACTTCGTACACGTCACTAGTACAAAATAAGAATTCTAAGTGAAGCAGAAGCAAAAACAGAAAATTTGGACGAATATGTGACAGTGGGATACCTTCTTTGTAATGGGTGTCCCAAAATTAACGCAAGATTTGAATTTGTCAATTTGGCAACCCTAAAAACACATTTCGACAAGTAAAAATGGAGCGTTACACGATAGAACAACGTGTCTTCATTATTGAACAATATTTCAAAAACAATGAAAGCTTGGCGGCCGCAGTTCGAAAATTTCATACAAAATATGCTCGGAATAGTGTTTTAACTTCGTCAACTGTAAAGAGATTAATTGAAAAATTCAGGGAGACTGGATCCGTTATAGACGCCAAACACACTGGTCGTCCAAAAACAAGCCGTTCGAATGTCAATATCGAAGCAGTGCATGAGAGTGTCGGTGACAATCCAAGAACCTCATCGTGGACAAGAACTGCAAATTTCAAGAAGCTCTCTACGGCGTATACTCAGTAAAGATCTGTGTCTCCATGCTTACAAAATTCAATTAAAATGGATTATTGAACGTCAACAAATGGATGCTGATTTTTCGAGCAAAATCATTCTAAGCGATGAAGCACATTTTCACCTTGATGGCTTTGCTAATCGCCAAAATTGCCGCTTTTGGGGTTCTGAGAACCCACATGTGATTGTCGAAAAACAAATATATCCACAACGTGTTACTGTTTGGTGTAGATTTTGGGCTGGGGACATAATTGGACCATACTTTTTTGAAAATGAGGCTGGTCAAGCAGTGACTGTTACTGGTGCTCGATATCGCGACATAATAACACTGTTCTTTCTGCCGAAATTGGATGGTATTGATGTGGCCAATATGTGGTTTCAACAAGGCGGTGCCACATGCCATACAGCCCGTGAAACAATTCAATTACTGCATGAGACATTTCCAGGTCGCGTTCTCTCTCGTTTCGGTGATCAGAATTGGCCCCCTAAATCGTGTGATTTAACACCATTAGATTTCTTTTTATGAGGTTATTTGAAATCACAGGTTTATGTAAACAAGCCAACAACCAACAACCAACATTAAAGGAGGAGATTCAACACTGCATCAACGAAATTCAGCCACATTTATGCATAATAGTCATGGAAAATTTCGACAAACGAGTGCGTATGTGCATGCAAAGCCATGGATGCTATTTGCCCGATGTGTTATTCCATGAATAACCCTATCCTATGTACTTTATGATTTAAAAAAGAAAAATAACAATCAAAAGACTAAAAACTGTGTTTTCTATTTAATTCAAATCTTGCATTAATTTTGGAACGCCTTTATATTGACAATAAGATGAACGGATTACAATACATTTTTTGGATAAACAAAAATTACTTTGCATGCAAAATTTAAAGAAAAAGTAGGAAGTGAGTGTAACATCCTGTTAGAAGAAATAAATAATAGAAACATAAAAGGGATATGGAAGGTTATTGAAGACACATCACTAAGATCTGCAAGGAAAACACACGGAATAATAATATTAGGAAAAAAGAAAATCAAACTAGGTGGTGGAATCAAGAAATCGTGTTCAAGACTAAACAACAAAAATTGAGACAAGACCTTAGAAATACAACACATGAAAACTATGAAGAATACAAAGAACAACGAATCAAGGCTAAGGAGAAAGTAAAACAAGAAAAGGCAGAAACATGGAAGGAGTTTGCTCAAAAGATCGAACAAAACAGATTGGGAAACCAATAGCTGTTTTGTAATGTACTCAAAGCGTTCAGGAAATGAAAAAGTTGTAACATAAAACATATAAAAGATAAAGATGAAGAAATAATAGCTAATGAACATAGAAAGGTGGAAGAAATATTTAAAGATGGATAAATAATAGCTAATGGTGATGGAAAGAGATATTAACCCAGACAGAACAAACTATATGCTAGAATAAAATGACATAGAAATTAGCCAGTATAAAACAAAAGAAAATAACGAAATCGATAGTGAGGAAGTAATGGAAGCAATAAGCACCTTAAGAAGAGGAAAAGCCGCAAGGCGTGATGGTGTCACAACGAAAATGTTAAAGAATCTGGGAGTAAACGGAATACAGATAATGACCTTTTTATTTAATAGAATCTATAACGAAGGTCACATACCAAAACAATGGGAATTAAAAGTGTTACTTCCGATACATAAAAATTGCGAAAATATAGAATACTCGAACTATCGAGGAATTACAATATTGAGTAATAAAAATTTACGAAAAAATTTTAGAAAAATGTCATCATAATAGAGCCGCAATTAGAAGAATCACATAGTGCCTTCTGAAAAGACAGAAGAGTGCAAGATTACACATTTACAGACAGCCGATGGAACAGAACAAAGGATATATTTATATAGCCTTCTTAGATATACATAAAGCTTTTGACAGAGTCCCTAGACCGCTAGTATGGAAAAGTTTAAAAGTAAATTTGCTTAACACCTTTTTTGATGACATTGGAGAACGATTTTCAACACTATTTCGGTTGAGTTTGATTTGCCTTCTGTTTTAAAGTTAAATTACCATGTTGATTTCAAACATGCAGTTAACTTGAGTTTTTTCTATACATCTTATATAAATGTGGATGCTTAAATTCAGAACTTTGACGCTTGGTCTCTGGATCATATTGAAAACATCACGCCTCATCGTTAGTTACCATAGAATACCTGAAGTTTTCGTCCTTTTTTGAGTCTTTAATCAAGTCTGTACAATATTGAATAGAGTTAGCTTGTGTAGTACAAACCTTGTACAAATCTTCAGTCAGGCAGTAGTAAATACTGTGTCAAAATGCGATGAATTGAATTTTTGCAAATATTTATTTCCATTCCCACGTATCGCAATGAGGATTTCAGCTCATTTCTGATAAATTCACGCACAAGTTCGATGTTACTTTCCGTAACCACAGATTTTTCGCACCAGGATGTTCGTCATCATTTATATCCGTACGACGGGCTTTAAATCATTTATACCACTCATACACACTCGTACGTGATACACATGCATCACCATAAACTGGTTTCATCAAATTATACGTTTCAGTTGTGTGGTACAAACCTTGCACAAATCTTCAGTCAATCAATCGCAAATGCTGTGTCAAAATGCGATGAATTGAATTTTTGGAAATATTTAATTCCATTCCCACGTATCGCAATGAGGATTTCTGTTCATTTCTGATAAATTCACGCACAAGTTCAATGTTATTTTTCGTAACCACAGATTTTTTTGCGCCAGGATGTTCGTCGTCATTTATGTCCGTACGACCGTCTTTGAACCATTTACACGACTCATACACACTCGTACGTGATAAACATGCATCATCATACACTTGTCAAATTAAACGTTTCAGTAAACGACTTACCGAGTTTAAAATAGAACTCGATATTTGCTCTTTGTTCAAAATTCATTTTTCGACCAATGCCAAATACACACTGTTACATTATACGCAATTTCTCTACTTTTAATGATGCAAATGTCATGATAATTTGACATAACATTGTGAAAGTGATCTACTTTACCGATGCATATTTTTTTTAATAGATGACGCCACTAAAAATTACTATTTTGAAAAAGTTCGGTTTTCTCTGCGACAAACTGTGTACATTAAAGTTATCTAGTGGTAAAATGCTTAAATATTTTAGGCACACTTCGCAAAATACTCTAATGCATGATTTCCGTATAGAATAACTTTAGAATTATTGACAATTCCCAACTTTCAGCGTCCAGTTTACCTGTTCAAATAATCTTAATGATTACGCGCCCAGTTTACCTCCACCCAAGAATTCGAAAAACTTGAATACATAATCTTGATTGTAATTTCTTGGAATTTCTTTTTTATGAAGTCACATCGTAATTACAAGTGTAAATATTTGTACGATTATTTAGTCACATACTGGGAGATTAAATACTATGATTGACTTTTACATTTTCGTGCATCTATGGTTTATTTTGTAATGTAGTAATGGTAGAATTTTTGAGCAATAATGAATTACTGTTACTATATTAGAATCGTAAATGTATAATAAAATGCAAATGTAACATTTTAAATATTTATTTCAATACTGCGACAGATGAGAATTCGATTTTTATTTTTTATACACTACAGGCCATAAGTGAGGGATCACTTATCATAAATAACAAAACACTTGTATTTTAGACACATCCCTTAGACTTTTACCTGTTTTGGTGAGAATAATTGAAATAACAGTTGTAAATGTAATTCTGAGAGGGATTATTCCGATGATTATTATAAATTAGATAAATATATTTGTTTCTGAAAAATATTGTAAATCCTTTTAACAGTTTTATGGCGTCTATTTAATAGAAATATTTTATATACCCCAATAAATTTAATAGGGTTTACAACGCAATATTATTATAATGGTATTAGGAATTCATAGTAAACTATTTAGCAATTTAAAAATTAGTTTTCGTGCAGCATTTTTCCGAGTAAGTTGCAATACGAGTATCTGAGAACAGACGTAAAAGAAACTTATAAAAATGCCGAAAAGAAAGGCACTTAGCGCAGAAACTCGTAGTTCTATAATAACGCTACATGGTGAAAAATTTTCACTGCGGCAAATAGCCCAAAAGTTAAATTTATCTTATCACACGGTGCAAGGAACAGTGAAACGATATTCACAAAGTGGATCATTACAACCAATAAAACGTTGCGGAAGGCCAAGGGTAACTACCAGACAAGAGGATTTGCGCCTAAAAATCCTATCAGAACGAAATAGGCGCCTCACAGGTCCTCAGCTTCGAGCAGAGCTGAATGAAGGCCGTCGAAAGCCGGTGTCACTGATTACTGTAAAATGACGTTTGACAAAGGCGGGACTACATGGGCGTATTGCAGCTCGAAAACCGTTATTGAATCCACGAAATCGTAAAAAAACGGTTACAATGGGCCCAGGACCATCAACACTGGGACATGTAAATGTGGAAGCAGGTGTTATGGACAGATGAGTCAAAGTTCCAAGGGTTTGGTAGTAATCGACGAGTTTTCGTTCGAAGACATGTGGGTGAAAGGATGTTACCTGAATGTGTAGTGCCAACTGTTAAACACGGGGGAGGTTCTGTGCTTGTTTGGGGATCCTTTTCCTTTGATGGTGTCGGAGATTTGCACCGCATTGAAGGCATTTTAAAAAAAGGGGGGTACCTGAAGATTTTGGAGGAACATGCAATTCCGTCTGGATTAAAATTAATTGGTGAAGGTTTTCACCTACAACAAGATAATGATCCCAAACACACTTCCCAACTTTGTAAAAACTATGTGAATCAAAAAGGGGAGAAAGGGGTGCTGATAAATATGATTTGGCAACCACAATCACCCGATCTCAACCCTATCGAAGTACTGTGGTATGAATTAGATAGAAACGTGAGAGAAAGCTGTCCACAATCGCAGAAACAGCTATGGGAACAACTTACAAGGGTGTGGAATAATTTACCAATGGACACGCTCCAGAAACTTGTATCGCGGTTGCCTAATATTTGTAAAGAAATCATTAAGCGCAGAGGTGGATACTTCGACAAAAGTCGAATATGATAAGAAATTCTACAGAATATGTTGAAATTATTTTATTTTCTAAGGAAAACTGTTCATTTGTCTCGTAGATATAGTTTTGTAGAAATATACGTTTTGTTTCACTAAGCGTGCATGTTTTTTTTAAATTTCATCTACTGATCCCTCACTTATGGCCTGTAGTGTAATTCGAATTTTTTTTAATACTTCTGTCGTAATAATTAGAATTGATTAAGACTTACTGTCTAGTAATCACCGTCACATTTTGGGAATGTACCCAACGGCTTTTTTCAGATTGGTAATTATGTATTTCATCTCGAAACCTTTAAGCGTATTAAAATTAATTCAGTTGTTTCTGTTTATTAATCAAGAAAGTCAGTCAAATTAGATGTGTTACTCAACGAAGATTTTCAATAGCTCCGTCGTCTCTGATATGATAACATTGCACGTTATCTAAACTGACGACACGTGCAAGTACATATGCAGGAATTTCATTTGTCGCTTATGAGAATTATACCCGTATTGATGTCAAACCCGTATTGATGTCAATGTGAATAGTTTCCATTTAGTACGGAAAAAAATACGAGCTTCGGTATCAATTAGAAAAATAATCAAACACGATGTTCTCAGTGTAGGAGTTGACCTTCCTAGCAAATATGGAACAACGTGATCGCAATGATTATATAGAATAATCATCCGCGCGCTATTGTTCACCTGACCATTAAGATCATCCCGAGTAAATGGTCGATTCTCTCTTCCATCCTTGTCTGACGAAAAAATCCATATTCATTAAACGACTCGCACTATAAAACCGATAAGTTGTTGAAACTTTAAGTAAATAATTCTTGTCTATAGATAGAAAAATGGTTTCTTTTTTATTCAATTCACCTTTCAAGAACTTGATGCGCTTACACTGTACATCCGTTTACGGAGAGTTAGACACGTTTCAAAAGAACGTGCGTCGTCTATAGCACCCAGTTTCTTAAAGGAATTTCTCAAACTGATATTCGCCTTTTTTATGACAACACATTAATTTTTCACGAACCGCGCCGTCTAATATCGACCGTAAATGAGTTTTTTTTGTTGGTTTAATGTTAGGAGGTGTATTGTTTCAATTTCTTGAGAAACGTAATTACGAATAACAATATACGATGATTTAGAAGTATACTCATACTTCGCTTTACGGCCTAGATACGTTCCGGAATAGTTGGCCGTAAAGCCAAAAGCCGTATAACGAATCAATAATTTGGATCCACACCCATACAAATTTAATTGGATCTGTTCCATTTTTTTATAAAATAAGATAGTCCTTAGTTCGTAAAGCATCTTATTCTTTTTATTTCCTATAGAAAAGCTTACTTAAAAAAGAAAAAACAAAACAATGTCACAATAAACAGAAATTAAAAAATTAACTTTAAAAAACGAAAGAAATGATAAACATACATATATACATATTTGTATAGTAAAAAACATAAAATAAAATGTTTAGAAACTGTTTTAGTTTAATGACGAACATAAACACGAAGATCACTAAGCTATCATATTACAAAGGGTGCTAGGAAAATTTTGCAATACAGCTTTGTTTATTTAATTTTTCCAAAGTAATTTCCTCTACACTCAATACACCTCTTCATCCTCCGAAACAAATCTTTAAACCAGTTCTGCCAAGTTTCACTAGGGAATAAAGCACACTCGTTTTCCCAAGCCCGCAAAAGGTCCTCATTACTGGAAAACCGCCTCCCTTTTAGCTTCATTTTCACATGCGGGAATAGTGCAAAGTCGCAGGGAGCAAGATCTGGACTGTAGGGAGGGTGCCCAAGAAGTTTCAATCCTGTCGTGGTCAAATATTCGGTGCAGGCTTTGGTGCGGTGAGCTGAAGCATTATCGTGATGGAGGAACCAGGTGTCCATTCTTGACTTTGGCCGCAGGTTCTTTATAGATCAAATGACTTTAAGCAGGCACTGTTCAGTATACCACTTAACTGTGACTGTCTTCTGTGTGTCCAAAACGACACGTTCCACAATTACACTCGATTTAAAAAATACAGCTAGCATCACCTAAACTTTGTTTCGAGCTTTGGTCGGCACATCGTAATAGTACAGCCAAGTCTCGTCACCTGTAACCTGTCACGATGTTGTTCACATACTAAGATTGTCCCTTATTAAACTTTTTTAGCATCTCCCGGCACCAAGTCGCACGTCGTGTCATCTGCTCTTCAGTCAGTCGATGCGGCACCCAGAAAGAACAAAATTTCTTCACGTGCAAACGATCATGCAGAATCGAACGAATTGCTGGTGCATTTAAGCCTGAAGTACCCTGTATCTGTTGGTAGGTCACTCGCCTGTCCTCGCCAAGAATTTTCCTCACAGTAGTAACGTTTTCCTCCGTAACTGACGTTCGTGGCCTTCCTGGCCTCTCAGCATCCTCCACAGTTAAATTTCTCCTTTGGAATTCTCTATACCACCTGAATATCGTTGTGCGATGTGGACAAACATCACCTAATACAAGAGTAATTTCTTCGAAGCACTGGTCTATGTTTAAACCACGCACGAAATTATAACGCAAAACTGCCCTTATCTCATTTCGTGACCACGATGCCATTGCAAGCATTTTACTGAGCCCCTTTGGTTCATTCGGCGGTGAATTTCAACAATCTGCAGTACGATTTGCTATGACCACTATTTGTATGAATATATTTTGTTTTAAGATACACATTTCATTTTCACAATGTAACTATTGTTTAATTTTTTTTTGTATTTCTTTGTTTGTTGCCCGTTTTGGAGTAATAATCTCTGTTGGGTAACTTAATAAATATTATTATTATTATTATTATTTATTAATTTGTTTATAAAATTATCTAAAACTATTTAAAAATATATTTTAGACTATTACAAAAGACTGAATTAACATAGAAGTTATTATATATTCATAAACCCAATTTTAATTCATTTATACATACCCGGATCTTGATGTAGCTTCGAAATATTTTATTATAAAAAGAATATTGCATCTTCACTAATAGACCTTCATTAATTTATTCGTCAGTGCATTCAAAGGCTACCACAAATTAATGTTTATTTGTACTGACTTTCCTGTTAATTATACATAAATATTGACAATAAATATTTTGTTCGCATTATAGATATTGCGACACAGAAGGAAGTAACTGTTGTTATTTGTGTACACACTCAAAACAAAAATATAACACAGCATAGTGCTCTCACCTCTATATAATGGGTATTTTTTTAGAGGTATAGAACTTTAAGTTGGCAACACTTTTTTAACTGGCGGCCATTTTGTCAGCTGTTAAGTGATTTATATTTAGTTTGGTTTGTCATTTCAACATGAATAGACTGACGCCTGAACAACGCTTGCAAATTGTGCAAATTTATTTTGAAAATCATGGTTAGTCAGTGCGTACAGAAGAAGTCATTGCTGCTGTAGAGCGTAGCGTAGAGGAAGACCAGAATCAGTCTATCCGCCATTGTGCATAGGAATTGGATATGTGTCCATCCACTTTATGGAAGATTTTGCGGAAAAATCTAGGTTTGCGTGCTTACAAAATCCAACTCGTGCAAGAATTGAAGCCACACGATCACCTAGCAAGGCGTAGATTCGGTGAATGGGTCCAAAACAAGATTGTCGTTGATCCCGATTTTCATAATCGAATTTTGTTTAGCGATGAAGCTCACTTTTGGTTGAATGGATACGTCAATAAACAAAACTGCCGTATTTGGAGTGATGATAATCCTCAAGTGTATGTTGAGACACCGTTATATCCAGAAAAACTGACTGTTTGGTGTGCTTTATGGGCTGGTGGAATAATTGGTCCGTACTTCTTTAAAAACGAAGCTGGCCAGAACATTACAGTCAATGGTGACCGCTATATTGATTACTGACTTTTTCGTTCTTCAATTGAACAATCATGATGTGCAGGAGTTGTGGTTTCAACAAGACGGCGCAACATGTCACACAGCTCGTGCCACAATTGATTTATTGAAGGAAACGTTTGGTAACCGCATAGTTTCACGTTTCGGACCCGTGAATTGGCCTCCAAGATCGTGCGATTTAACGCCGCTTGACTATTTTCTGTGGGGATATGTGAAGTCGCTAGTCTACGCCGATAAGCCCGAAACGATTGACCACTTGGAGGACAACATTCGCCGCGTTATTGCCGATATACGGCCACAAATGTTGGAAAAAGTCATCGAAAATTGGCCCTCCAGATTAGACTACGTCCGAGCCAGCCGTGGCGGTCATATGCCAGAAGTCATATTTAAATTATAATGCCAGAAGATTATCTTTCGAATAAAGTAAATTTCATGTCAACTTAAAAAAATCATATTTGTTTTATTCCATTTCAAAGTTCTATACCTCTAAAAAGAACACCCGTTATGTATCTAATTGTAATCTAAATTAAATTACCAACACTAGATCTTAGAAGAAAACGGCGCATTTGTTACTAACAGCACATGAGTATGAAGAATATTATTGGACCAGGGTCACAATAAAAATACTCTACGAAATGGAAATGTATTTAATTTAAAGAATGGAAGTTATAAATATTATTATTTAAATCCCAACGGAGTGAAATAAAGTTGTAATAGTAAAAGTGTTTTAAAAATAATGAAGGAACAGCTATTAAATATAATTCGTTCTTTAATATATTGTATAAAACGTATTTATTTCCTTTTCAATATTGTTGGTAGTTCTGTTCTAGTTATAATCTCTACTCTTTTTTATTGGGAGTTTCGACCGTTGAGTTAATAAAACATTTAATTTATATTAAGCGAATGAAATATGAAATTTCAGATTGAAATAATCATTTGTTGTACACTAGCGCTGAGGAATGTTTGAACACGTTTTAACCTTACGAGCGACTGCAATCTTACTGTCTACATTAGCGTATTCTTCTCCTTTTTAATATGTTATTTTTTTTATTAGGAGTTTCGATTGTTGAATTAATAAAACTTTTAATTTATGTTAACGACGTTTCGAGACAGGGTCCTCCTTTTTCAAGTTATTTATTTTCTTCAACCCGCAATACCTTCTATAATTATACATTTCAATGTATGAATAATAGCTTTATAGATATATATGTATATACAAGGATAGTTTGACAAGTACTGAGAATGGAAAAGAAAAACAAATTTTTTAAATACAAAATAATTTTTACTTTTCAATATATTCTCCTAAAAGAGCAATACATTTATTCCAAAATGCGATTACGGAAGGCTTGCAAAATACTCATTTACAAAGTTGATAAGCTCGTCGTTAGACAAAAATTTCTTTCCACCTAGTGCCGTTTTCAATTTTGGAAAAAGGTGGAAGTCGGAATGGGCTAGATCCGGTGAATAAGGCGCACGCGGTACTAATTGGAAATGCAACTCGTGGATTTTGGACATCGCAACTGTGCTGGTATGCGAGGGAGCGTTGTCTTGGTGAAACAGAATCTTTTTCTTTGCCATTCCTGCCCGTTTCACACGAATCTCAACATTTAATTTTTGTAGAAGTTCTGCATAATATTGTCAGTTTATTGTGGCAGCTTTCTGAAGGTAATCAATGAGCAAAATGCCCTTCGAATCCCAAAAAATTGATGCCATCACCTTGTTTGCCGATCAAGTGGTTTTCGCTTTCTTTGGAGATGCAGAACTACGTTCTAACCATTGTTTCGACTGTTGTTTACTTTCGGGTGTACTGTAGTGTATCCAAGTTTCATCGCAAGTAACAAATCGCCTACAAAATCAACCGGATTTCGCTTATAAAGGTCCGAACACTCGTTGGAAATGCGCAAACGAGTGAACTTTTGATCAGTCGTAAGCAATGGCGGCACTCATCTTGCCGAAAGCTTGGAAAGACCCAATTCTTTCGTTAAAATATGGTGTACGCGTTCTGTTGAAATGTTCACCATGTCTGCTATCTCTCTCACTATGAGTCGTCGATCTTGCGTAATAATATTATGGATTTTTATAATCGTTTCCTTAGAAGTCACGATTTTGGGTGCTCCAGAGCGCGCTTCATCAACACAGTTTATTCTACCACGTTTAAATTCTTTTACCCATCTATTTATTGTGGTGGATGATGGAGGAGATTCAATGTTTCCCGTAACTCATCTTTTATTTCGGTAGCTTTCATACCCTTAATTACGAAGTATTTAATCACCGCACGATACTCTGCTTTTTCCATTTTAACAAAACGACGTGTTGCTTCTTTTTCAATCAGCTGTCAAAAATAAACTAATCAACCGATTTTTCTAAATATCGAAATGTAAACATATAAATAGGCAACCTAAATTGCATTTGTTTTACCAATTAGAGCGCCACCTATGTGTCATTCTCACCACTTGTCAAACTATCCTCGTATATACATATTTGTGGTTACTTACATTTGTTAAAAATATATTTTTTGTTTAATATTGTAAAACTGACAAACACAATTTTAAATTAACGATTTTTCTTTAATTGCATATTTAACAGAAGTCATCCATTCTAAGTGTTTTTAGTTGATGCTTTCTAAAAGCAACATCTACCATTCTCTTTTTATTTGTATCTCAGGTATATCTGCATATTAACATGGTAATTCCCGTTGTTGGATGCTCGCTTGTACAGGCAGATGTAGATAATTTAGATAAAAACAATATTTTAAAGATATTAATATCATTGAGAACAATAAAAATGGACAACATAATTTAAAAGTAGCCGTGCATCGATTCAACATAATTAACATATTCTCACCGACTATTCGCTATGATTAAATGTCGGAGAAGGTCTCAAAGTAGGAGTCTAGACACTGAATAGAGGCAGTTTCAATTGCCTGGAAAAGAAAAACATAAACAGTTCCATCAGTAGGGAGGATAATGGATACTGCTTTTGAGATGCAAATGATGTACTTACCAGGTGTATCTGAAAGTCGTTACGGCTTTTTTCATAAAACAATTACATAATTTTTACGTGAATGGAAAAATTTGTTTATTCGAAGTATTGGGCATTTGATTGTACACATCTTGCTCATCTTTCAAGCAATTTATCGATGCCATTCCAATAAAATTATGTGTCCTTTGAGCGAAGCCATTTATCGAGACATTTTCTAACTTCTTCGAAATTGGCAAAATGCTGCTCTGCAAGCGTGTGTCCCATTGGTGCGAAAAGGTGATTAGTCGGACGGAGCAAGGTTTGGAGAATACGGTGGGTGCGATATTATATCCCACCCAAATACTTTCAACGCTTCTTTGACCGGTTTTGCTATATGAGATGGCGCGTTGTCGTGCTGTAAAATCACTTTACTGTATCATCGGGCCCATTCTGGACATTTTTCTATCAATGCATGGTTCACGTTGATAATTTGTTGTCGGTAGCGATCTGTATTGACTGTTTCACCAGGTTTCAACTGTTCGTAATACACCACGCCAATCTGGTACCACCAAACACAGAGCATTGTCTTGCGATCAAAACGATTTGGCCTGGAACCTATAGGCGGCTTCGTCAGGTGATAACCTTCGCTTAGGGTTTTTGAAATAAATCCATTTTTCATCATCCGTCACTATTCGATCCAAAAATCATCGCTAATCATTTCTTGAGCTACATTTAACGCTTCTGCTAATTGTTTTTCAGTTTGTCTATCAAAACGTTCTATGTGCACGCCTCATATATTTTTACTGTTGGGTTGGAACATGTTCACCGTAAGTTTCTATCAGCAAACGATAACTTTCAGCGGCTTTTTTCTTTAGATTAAATAATAAAAGTAATGCGTACAGCAAATGCACTTTTCCAGGCATGAAACTCGACATTTTCAAAAAAGTATAAATCTATGACAGTGTTTCTGTTTGCAAAATATAACATGTATGGCTTTGAAGCTTCATGTCAGTAGAATTAATTGAGATATGTATCAAATCATAGCATTGCATACTTAACTCTAGCGACATCTGTTAGGAAAACCGGTAATGACTTTCCAGTACACCTGATACTCAACAACTATCTTGAAAACGAGAGAACCATCACGGGAAAATGTTATACAATATTTCTGGACAAGTTGAAAACTCATATCAATAACAAATAACTACATTTGGCAAAATATCATGATAATAGTTGGAAAAAGGAGGCTATCTATGAGTGTAAATTACTTATTTAGAAAAGAGAACTGTGCTTGCGTGATGTTTTAAATATTGGGTTGGCAACTAAGTACTTTTGGTTTTTACTGATAGAGAGCGTTGCTTTATTTTTTGTATAACGTATGTTAGTGCTGTACTTTAGCGTTTGTCGCGTGATACTAGTCACGTTGACGTAACTTCAGAAGCAAGTAGTGCGTGATTTTTATTAAAGCTATTAGTTGTGTGTTAATTTTAAATGGAGTGCAGAAACGAACATTTTCGACATATTTTACTATTTTATTTCCGTAAAGGAAAGAAAGCTGCTGCGGCTCATAAAAAGATATGTGAAGCTTATGGTGCTAATTGCTTAACAGAGCGCACGTGTCAGAATTGGTATAAAAAATTCCGTTCTGGAGATTTTCCCTCAAAGATGAGCAACGTTCTCGTCGGCTTACTGAAGTTGATGATGACCAAATCAAAGTCATAATTGAAGAGGATCGTCATATAACTGTTCGAGAGGTTGCGGAGAGGCTAGATGTATCGCACGCAACAATTGAAAAACATTTAAAATGTATTGGGCTAGTTAAGAAGCTTGATATTTGGGTACCTCAGGAATTGAAAGAAATTCATTTAACACAAAGAATCAAGTTTTGAGATATGCACTTTAGACGAAATGAAACCGACCCTTTCTTAAAAAGAATCATCACTGGTGATGAAAAATGGGTCCTGTACAGTAACATAGTTCGAAAACGATCATGGAGCAAACACGATAAACCAGCTCAAACCACATCGAGAACTGAATTGCATCAAAAAAAGATGACAGAATGATCTTTTTTTGATGGGATTTGGTGGGATTACAAAGGTGTTGTGTTTTTTGAGCTGCTTCCAAGGAACCAAACGATCAATTCAGATGTTTACTGTCAACAATTAATAAAAGTGGATGAAGCAATCAAAGAAAAACGGCCAGAATTGTCAAATCGGAAAGGTGTAGTTTTCCACCAAGATAATGCAAGGCCTCAAACATCTTTGGCAACTCGTGGGAAACTATTGAGAATTGGAGCTTGGCTGGGAAGTGATGCCACATCCCTCATACAGCCCTGATCTAGCACCATCTGATTACTATTTATTTCGAAGTTTGCAGAATTCTTTGAATGGTAAAACTTTCACAAATGATGATGACCTTCACTCGCACCTGGTTCAGTTTTTTGCTGATAAGGACCAGAAATTTTATGAGCGCGGAATCATGCAGCTGAAAGAAACATTGCAAAAGGTCATTGAGCAAAATGGAAAATATATAATTGATTAAAAACTATTCTTTGTTTAAAAAAAAGTGTTTTATTTTATACTACAAAACCGAAAGTACTTAGTTGCCAACCCAATAATAAAGTTGATTTTACTAAAGTTCAATATTTTAAATCGCTTCTTTTAAAAGTTACCTGACAGATAACACAGTTCACATTTAAACATTGATTGAACGCAATAAAATAAACAACATTATAGTTGCGAATGTAAAAAAAACGTTCAGTCGTAACTTTCAAATATGTCCGCTTACTTAATAAATTAACACCGATGAAACAAAATGTGCTAATCAATGAGTGCCCGTCCTTGCTTTTGCATGATAAAAAAATCATTTCCAACAGTCTGAGTGTGTACAAACAACTGGAAATTAATAAGTCCATTTGGTTATTCATAAAACCTAATTGTGGAATGTAAACACTTGGTATGAAAATTTCGTGATTGAATGAAGGCAAACAAACAATCGTTTGTTTATTTAAGAGAAAATAACGATTCGAAATGTCGTGTGATGAATCTTCCATATTCGTTTCACTCGATGCTGCCACCGAAATTGTTTATTAAAATAACAAAATTACTTACAACAACACGTACAGCACTCCTATATATCAGACAGTAGCGTCAGTCAACATTTTCAAATAGCCAATGCTGAATTATTAAAATAAACTTCCATTAATGATAACCGTTAAACTAATACATGCAAGTCGATAGAAAAGCTTAAGCTGACATCACCGTTCTAGTCGAGGACTCTCGGGTAGGATAGAGAACGCGAATATTTGTAATTAGTAATTTTATTGTACATTTGAACAGAGATAATTTGCATAAATACCCAAAATACATTTTTATATCATGAAACGGTGCTATGATTCGAGTCGGGATATTTTTCCCGCGGTCCTGGATCGTAGCAGGGCGAGTGCACGAACAAACGGATTACCTTGTGATGCGTGCTTATGTTTTGTTGTATAAACAACGCACTTACATTATTCATTGCTGTTGTCGGGTAATGCAGAATGGATAAGACTGATAAAGTGTCTGCAGCATGACGCAAGTTTCCACATTTGTCTGGGAGACCGTTCGACTTCTACGATTGTAATACAGGCATAATTAAAATCATCTATAACGGAAATAGATAACGGGTCTATACACGCACCATCACAAATTTTTCTTAATCTGGTAAAATCGAAATCTTTGTTTGTAATATTCTCGAATTTTTCTACAACACAAATATTCTTGTGGCACTTCTAGCACATAGTAGTGAGTGTACATCGAACACAATTTGCATTCATTCCACTAACGACAATCCAGAGATTTGAAATTTTCCTATTGAGTCAAATAAATCTTTATAATTGTCGTAAATTTGTTTAAATCTGTTTCAACGGAAGTATTTTCAAATCTTCTCTGGCTTTCCTTATTTGTTGCGGCTTCGTTAGATTCGAATCGTGGAACCACAGATTTTATTTATTAGAAATTCTCGCAATAACAGAAAGCCGTTTTCAACCATGTCCACCAACATGTGAGAATTGGCTTTGGTGACTCAGGAATACCGAGGCACCATCTGTGGAATTTTCGAATTCGTTTAGGAGTTTCAAAAACGCTGGTTTGATATTTGAAATGAATCATGAACTTTACACGTCACATGTAAAATTCACTCACACTTGTCTCTAAGGAAATGTCCTACACTACAGATTGTCGCTGCGCCATCGCTCACTAACATCATCAGTTGAAAGTTGAAACTTTTTTAGCGTATCCAACACTACTTTCATAATTGCTTCATCAATGCCCTTTTTTATTTTTTTGCTTGTTAATACAATGGGAAATGTCGCTTTAACAAGATCTAGAAGACGCACTATAATATTCAAAATACAATGTTTTTTCTATCTGTCGTTTCGTCGACACATAACTACAGCTTTGATCATGTTTTTCATGTCTTTACGCACAGGTGGCATATGACTCTGTAATGCTCTCCTAGTTTCTAGTTGGGATTGTATTTGTTCCAAAAATCAGGAAACGGTTGCTTATCGAGTAGACGAAGTCTCAAATCGCAGGCATAAACAGTAAGTTAAACATAAATTGCGTTTTTGGTGGCACGCTATTTTATCTTATTTTGGTGCTGTACACTATTTATAGGATTTTATAGTCGTATTTAACCCAACATATCAAGGATTTATAGCAAACTTTACAGTATATCTTAGTACCATTATAACATAAATCGGGAAATTCATCAATAAACTTTAACGCTGCGTCCCTTACGCACGTCCGTAATACTTAATAATTAAAGGTTCTCTTCGTATAAAGAACAATTCGGTACTAACTTATAAGTTTACACTTTATATATTTTATTCCATTAGTCAGTATTAATCTGGCCCGCGGGAAGACATCCCAACTTTACTCATAACATTGTACCTTGTCTCAGAATAAGGAGTGATTCAAATATTGCGCCAAAATAGTACATATTTTTAAGAGATTTCATTGGTTCTTGAACAGACAAGTTTAATATGGATAAATGAATGCCAGATATCCGGCATTTTTCATGACCTGTAAACGTTTAATTACATTTTTGCATTATTTTATTTTGATAATATTTCATTTTGGATAGAGTGTACATATTAATCCAAAAAGTAACGATTGTACAATAAAACTTCCATTAAAATGATTTTCTTTCTTTCATTTTTATATAATAAAGAAAAAGATTAATATTGTTGACAAACTCCCACATTCACAACTGTTTATGTTTCATTTTTATGGTGAGTTACATTTTTAAGCTGTGTTCCGCGTTTTAGCTGAATAACTAGAATTTAGCTTCTTCTTATTCTGAGGCAAGGTATACTGCAATCAATGCAATTTGGCCAGTCAAGCAGCACGATCGTTTCAAAGGATACGCTCCGAGAAAAAAATTTGGGGCGCTTAATTCAAAAGTTTGACATGTGAATGTGAGGTTATGACTGCAACTTATTAGATTATAACGTGTGAGCAACAATAAGTGACCTGATCCTACACTTCTTTCCATACAAATCACCTCAATATTTACTTCCTTTTAAAATATATGTGAACTGAAGACTTTAAAAAGACTGATGACATATAAGTATAAATAATGGATATTAATCACAAAACAAGTTCTGTACACTGCACGCCAATAAAAGGTTAATGACAAAAACAAAGAGTAGGAAAACTCACTAGATAATTACTAAACTGCTAACTTCAGCTAGAAAAAAGGAAGTAAGTACTGATATGTGCGGAGAGTAGTAAAAGATCAGGTCAATCATTGTTGCTCACTCTGTACACACACAAACTAACCTATAAACTCAAACAACAAATTGATTAAAATAGATATGATATTGTACATGACTGTACTTCAGCTGAATATATAGGTTAAGGAGGTGAAAGGTAGAGTTTCGCGTATTAGTTCACATTTTTTCCGCCGGCCAAATAAAATTGGTCGCACAACATAGTTAAATAAACATGCACGTGCAGTGTTTTTCCACCTCAACCACATATGAGGAGCAGACTTGCAAAACGCATTTTGTCCAAAATTTTCAGTTTTGAGTTAGAGGTGGCGCTGTATTCTTCACAAACATATCTAGGTTTTTGTAATATCTTAGACGTTGAGATGTATTCTAAGATAGGTGAAGTTCGAAAACTAGGAACTGATTGGCCATTAATTAATATTAAAAGTGCTTCAAAATGTCTTAAAAAACAACCAGCAATTAGCTCATGCAAAAGAATTCGCATACAAAGAGGAAAGTCTACAAAGTCAATTGTAGTAAAATCAGAATTATTATACAGAAACAATGATTACTCAAAGAAATTCGAAACACTTTTAAAAGGGCGTAGACGCCTTGATCAGATTGAAGTTCCAGAACTACCTCTTGGACATACGATTAAAAAGAAAAAATTAGACAGCCTAAGGAAACTACTTGTAGCGCTCTCTGGAGAAAAATGGTGTGATGATCCCGATTTAAGATGGATGATCCCAGTTTTTAGTAAAGAGAATCCTGATGAACAAGATAGCGAAGAAGAAGTTCAAGACTGCGAATGTGTGGATGAAGAACATCCCAATTTTCTTTAAATTTATTTTATTGCTTTGATTTTTGTATTTTTAAAAGTTTCTTTAAATGTTTGCATAATCCTTTAAAACGTCATTTTTCATTCAATAATCGATTTTTAAATAAATGTTTTTTTGTATAAACGTTTTTTGTTTAATTTAACATTAAATGACAATTTGTTTTATGGATTAAGTACTTTTTACAATAAAATATTACATTACAGACTTTCTTAATGCATTTTGTCCACAAAAGACATGCAAACTGCATTATGTCCTGTCATTTTTTTTAATTTTAACAGTTATTTGTTATTTTCCCAGTACGAACTTTTATAGTTTGACTCTTCTCTATTAAATGCAAATAATTTACTTGAAGTAATTTTTTATAGTTCTTACAGTTTTTGTGCTACCGTTTTTCGGCTTTCCTGAAAAATTACAAAAATGGACAAAATGCGTTTTGCAAGTCTGCTCCTCATATATCGTATATCATACATATTTTACACATAATTTTATACCCCGTATATCTAATAATTATGAAATACATAGTAGTATCTATTGTCCATACACTCCGCGCAACATGAATAGGACCAACTGCATATATGACATTTGTAGTTGGTATAAACATGGTAGCGCGCTGGAATTGTTATTTTCGAAAATAAGAGGGTTGATAAAAAGATGTATGTAGGTACCAAATATAATTTTTGTAAAAGTCAGTGCAAATGTACGTTACTAATGACAATAAGTAGAGTAATTAAACGCCACTTGAATACGACCAATCTACAAAATAAAAGATTCGTTTGCAATAACAAAATACTTTATTGTTCAATAATGAGTACTTTTGCCATTATTTCTTATAACCTCAAATAGTCGGGATGGAATGGAATTATACAGGGTTCTCAAGTAGTCAACGGGAAGTTCCGCCCAACTTCGTTTCAGCGCCTGCTCTAGTTCGTCAGCGCAACTGAATTGGGTAGCATTGGAGTACAATTTACGCGACAACCATCCCCAAACATTTTCTATGATGTTCAGGTCGGGGGAGAGCGATGGCCAATCGAGAACCTCTATGCCTTGTTCTTGAAACCAGCGTCGAACAATGCGCGCGGTGTGAATACTGGCATTATCCTGTTGGAAAATAAATGGCCCACCTGCCATAACGTTGGAAAATTTGTCTTTCACCTGTTGCAGCAGCTGGACGTACTTTTCCGAATTCTGTCTTGCCCTTCACTATTACTAAATCAACAGGTCCGTTATAGGAAACAGCTCCCCATACCATGACTGAACCAACATCGGCTCGCCTTCGTGACTGAATCACTTCATCTTTACGTAAATCGTGGAAATAATAAGAAAACCCATCCGGGCCATCTAAACTAAACTTCTTCTCGTCACTGAAAATAACAGTTTGCCATTCTCTTGTCCACCCCATTTTTGCTTGAGCAAACTGAAGACGTGCAGTGCGCTGAAATTCCCTTAAAGGAGGCCGTCGCTTAATTTTCAAACGTTTTAAATGCGGACAGGTCTTCAGTACAGTTCTGTACAGTTCTTACCGATGCATTCGTTCCAACGTTATTCGCGATTTGTCTTGCCGTTAATGCCGAATTCGATGCTTCGCGTAATATGGCTCGACGTTCTCTCTTAATTGTAACGGATGTTGTTCGCCCTTTAAAACGTTTTCCATAATTCTCGGGATCCCTAATAAAATTGTTCACAACCTGGTGTGATCGACTTATTTTCTTTGCAGTAGCCCTTGAGGAATACCCTTCTTGATGGAACGCTTTAGTTTTTCCAATTTCTTCCATACTTAAGCACTTCTGTCGTCCCATCGTTGCACAATACCCTTAATTACAGATGTTTGTTTATCCGGATACACGTTGTAACTCGACACTCATCCGGTAGCTTACTATTAAATACTGGTCGTATCCAACCGGCGCGGTGCATTTTATATATATGTGGTACTTACGTCACCCAATGCATAACGTTAGGCACTATTGCGCAATAATGCGTATTATTTGCCATATCATACCATTACAAACTTGCATTGTATTTTTAGTAAATGAATTGTTTTTCAAACCACCGAAAGCTTGCAACAAGTCGGGTGGTCCTATTCATGTTGCGCGGAGTGTATATACATATGTACATAATAAAACGAAACCATAATCACTATGGAATGGATGAATAGAGAAATATATCTGCACCCACACATTGTAGACCGTACACAAAAGAAAAAAGAAGTTGGAGTAATTGAATGTCAAGAGCATTGGGACGCAATTAACAGAATGGAGAAAAAGTAATGAAGAGACGTCGTAAATGACAGTAGAATTGTATCAAACTGTTAGAAACGAATTAATAGTGTTTAAGTTATACCTCAGCAACGTTATTCGATTACAATAACTTGCATTTAAAACGGACAATTTTAAAAAGGCCAAAGTGTTGGAAAAATTTATTTTCTAAATCATGCAACTGTATATATCCACATACTTATGTAATATGTATAACACATACGACATATATAACAAAATATTAAGCAATAAATTATGTGAATAAGAATAGATTTTATTTAACTTTACTAGACCTACGTACGTACATATCTCGTTCGTTCAAAGAATAATAGATGATCTGTGTTGTGTTTATGTTTAACAGTTTTTCTTCTACAATACCAATACTTTCTATGGACGGCGAACACATTAGGAACAATACTGACATACATATGTTACATACGTAAATACATACATACATATATGTATATATAACACCGTTACGCTTCAACATTTCGACTTTATTACTCCAAGTTGACAATACCATCTATTAGTAATGCTCTAGAAACTAACAAAGCGCATCAATTCGCATACTGTCGATTTAGGATAAATGAGAATTAACCAAACCTGTTATTATTGAACGTTTACAGATGTGTATGTGTATCATACTCTAAATAAATATTCCACCGGTACATAATCAGCTGCATAAACAATAATGTAATTAGTTGAATTTGATGGAACCTGTGGTTGATTGACTTGATCAATAAGGTTGATATATAACCCCTTTCCACATTAACTTTTGTAAATTCTGTATACGCATTTCGACAACCAAGTTGTCATCATCAGCAGATAATTTCAAAGTGTCGCACCTGGTAAAACACGGCGAAAAACAACTGTACGAAAATCAAACTCCGTACGCGATCCACACCGCTCAAAACCAAGATGTACACTCTAGATGTACAATAGTGTACATCTTGGTTTTGAGCGGTGTGGATCGCGTACGGAGTTTGATTTTCGTACAGTTGTTTTTCGCCGTGTTTTACCAGGTGCGACACTTTGAAATTATCTGCTGATGATGACAACTTGGTTGTCGAAATGCGTATACAGAATTTACAAAAGTTAATGTGGAAAGGGGTTATATATCAACCTTATTGATCAAATAATGTAATTAGTTCTGGATTATACAACTTTGAATTAACTTTATTTTAAAGCGCAAATGAATATCGCAAGTAGCAATTTTTTAATTTCGCGGGAGTTTTGAACTAGCTCTAGCAACAGTAGTAATAATGAAAGATTGATGTGATTTTTTATCACTCAAAAATGTAGCAAATATAATATTTTAACGGCACGAATGTAGTTCTGTGTTTACGCATCTCTTTATCAATTGATATTCGTAGTTACTTTTCTTAAATAACTTAAAATACCCGCGAATTTTAAAAATTGCTCGGCGAAATAGTGTTGTAATGAGTTTTTATTAAGTACTTCACATCTTCAATCATTAGAGAAGAAAGAATGAAATGCGCGTCATAGACGTGCACTTTAAGGTGTTTACATAAAAGAAATAATAAATTGTAAATTTATAAAACGTGGTGAAGCACCTACCGTTTTAAACGTCTTCCGTGACGTCGCAAAGTGGATGAAATCGATTAAATATTTGCAACTTTAGGTGTGTTTTCGCAGTTGTTTCAGCAAACTCACTGCGGTGTGGGAAAAATGTGTTTATATGCAGGAAACGAGCGTTCAACATCTAGTGGAGTCTTTCGCATAATTAAAATAATCTTTAAAGCAATGATTTCATACTTAAATCTAAGCGTCGCTTTATACCCAGAGACTACATACACCCTTTGCTTTAAAATTACGAAACACGCATTTTAAGAAATTATAGAATCAGAGCACTATTAAATTAACTATTAAAAAAAAAAGAAAAGGAAAAACGCACACATATAATAAGAAAAATAAGAATAAAATTGTGTTTCTGAATCTAGAACAATTAGACCAGTGCCTCATTCTGATGAAATACCTGTGCCAGTTTATCAAGAGATTGCTTGAAGATAAATTTTACGACGGTATCAGTCTGAAACGGACTTCGTTTCTGTGCGGATTTTACCATGGTTCCAGGCGTGATACCATGCTTAATTATCTGCTGATGATAACTTAGTTGTCGAAATTAATATACGGAATACGAACAGGGATATGGAAAGGGTTTTTATGCCATTTTTAATCAAATCAATTTACCACAGTCTCTAAAATTTACCTACATACGTATATGTAAACGAAATCAACTAATTATTAAAAGTAATACACAGTCTGTCGCAGAAAAAACCGAACCTTTTTAAAATAAAAACAAAAGCTTAGTATTTTAGAAAATTCATTTATTTTATTCAAAGTAGTCACCTTCGGCTTCAATACAACGTTTTTCACGGTCAATTAACATGTTGAATGAATTTTTAAGTTCATCTTTAGGGATGTCTTTCTTTAAGAATGCTGTCGACGCCTTTTTAATGGCTTCGACGTCGGCATAACGCTGTCTTTTCATCGACAAATGTAGTTTGGAGACAATATAGAACTCACAGGTTGCCAAATCCTGTGAATACGGTGAATGGTTGATGATTAACATGCCACTTATAGTTAGAAAATCAATGATAAGTGTCGAGCGATGAGATGGTGCATTATAATATTGTATAACAAACAGCCACCATTTTCACGATATTGAGGACGCACACGACGAATACACGCCAAAAGACACTTCGTAATTCATCAAAAGACACACCAAGATAATATACAACATTGTCTGTTTGACTAGTTGATACAAACTCTTTGTGCACAATGCTTTTCGAAACATAAAAACAAGTCAACGTTGTCTTCACTTTTGACTTCTCCAAACGGCTTTTTTCAGTCTTTCTTCGCTTGGATGCTTCCATTCAGAGCTTTGACGCTTGGTCTCTGAGTCGTATTGAAAACACCACGTCTCATCTCCAGTTACAATAAAATACCTGAGGCTTTCATCCTTTTTTTGAGTTTTTAATCAAGTCTGTACAATGTTGTATTCAGTTAGCTTGTGTGGTACAAACCTTGCTCACATCTTTCTCAGCCCTAAATATTGTGTCAAAATGCGATAAATTGAATCTTTGGAAATATTTGATTCCATTTCCCACGTATCGCAATGAGGATTTCGGCTCATTTCTGATAAATTCACGCACAAGTTCGATGCTATTTTCCGTAACCACAGATTTCTTTATTCACCAGGATGTTCGTCGTCATTTATGTCCGTGCGTCCATCTTTAAGTCATTTATGCCACTTATACACACTCGTACGTGACAAACACGCATCACTATGCACTTGTCTCATCAAATTAAACGTTTCAGTAAATGTTTTAACGAGTTTAAAACAGAACTTGATGGTAGTAACCAATGCTAAATACACACTGCTACTTTATGCTCAATTTCTCTGCTTCTATATATATATAATATATATAATAACATTGGCGAAAGATCTACCTTAGTAACGCATATTCTTTTTAAAATATGACGCCAACTAGAATTATTATTTTTAAAAAATTCCATTTTCTCTGCGATAGACTGTATATTACTCGAAAAGTACACACTTCTGTGACAAGAATCTAAAAGGTTCCACATATAAAAATTCAAATTCAATAGGCGCGGCATTATAGGCTTGAGCAATTTGATATGAAAATGATCGTTTACAAAATTCCGGTCGATGCAAAGGTGGCATTAGAGTACCTCTAAATTTTAAATTTAATGTATGCACATCAAAGGAAAGAAGTTTTGTTGTACGTCAAGTACTTTTAAACATTTTAAACTCTGCCGGATTTTTTAAGTACTTCAACCGAAACTCGCATAACGAAAAAACGCGATTTAGTGTGTGACATAGCTAATAAAGGTGTAACAAAAGTTTCCGCTATTTCAATTCAACCTTCCTTTCGCGTAGCTATATCAGTCAAAACCGCAGTTAACGCTGACATCGTAAAAGTCTTTATATATTATTAATTGACAGGCATTTGTTGATTTGCACTGTAATAAGCAGTTACTCTATTATAAACATATTTATGTTCACACTTAACTAAAGACTTCCTTCTCTCTCGTTCATGTCACCTGTAGTAAAAGATACAAAACCATTGTGTACAATATCAACAATTGAATCAAACATTACTCTTTTCCTTATGCATACATAGGTACATGCATATGCACATGACACATTGCATTTACAATATTTTACGCCGTGCCGTCACTCTAAACGCAATATTATTTATTAATTTCGCGTTCTATCGTACGATACAACACAATACAATCTAAGAAATTGACTGACACCTTGAATTGTTTCAAACAATTGTATTTTAAATAAGCGATTGTAAGTAAAAAATATCGAAAATACTTCTGAAAATCCGATTATACTTTATAAGGTGTCAGATTAAAGTACAATTCAAATGTTGGGCCGTAAAACTAATTTTTCATTACCTCTTAAATATAATAGCCACTTTAAGGTAAGGTTGTTTTAAATTGCGCGTTTTTTTAAGAATAAATAGAATATAGATGGCGCACTGAATTTGTATGGGTATGTGGGTATTTAAAAAGTGTGATGTATGACATTTATAAAGATGGCTTCGTACACGGCACAACAACGCGTTCAAATTGTTGAATTGTTTTATGAAAATCAGCGTTCTGTGAAAAGAGTTTTTAGAAAATTACGTGAAGTTTATGGTTTACATAATCGTCCGTCTGAAAGCACTATTGGTCGAAATATTAAAAAATTTCAAGAGACCGGTTCCATGGAAGATCAAAAAAGTGAAAAATACAGTCGTAGTGGTCGTTCACAAGAAAATATTGGTTTGGTTCGTGAAAGAGTTATTGAAGATCCTGAAATGTCCATTAGACGACGTTCACGACAACTTGGACTTAATGGATCAACAACATGGCGTATTTTACACAATAATTTAGCTCTGAAGGCATATAAGGATCAAATAACACAGGAACTGAAGCCATTAGATCATTTAAAACGTCGTTCATTTGTCAATTTTATCAATGAACAACCAGCTGATTTTTCTCCAAAAAATAATCTTTTACAATGAGACACATTTTGAACTTGGTGGCTATGTTAATAAACAAAATTGCCGTATCTGGGGTGAGGAAAATCCACGAATTATTCATGAAAAACCTATGCATCCTAAACGAGTTACTGTTTGGTGTGCATTATGGTCAGGTGGTGTAACCGGACCCTACTTCTTTGAAAATGCTGCTGGTGAAGCTGTAACTGTCAATGATGATCGATATCGTCAGATGATAACCGAATTTTTGTGGCCTAAATTAATGAATATTGATCTAGAGGATATGTCGTTTCAACAGGATGGCGCTACACCTCACTTCGCACACGAATCAATTGATTTATTGAGAGAAAAATTTCCTGGACGTGTAATCTCAAGGAACGGTGATGTTAATTGCCCACCAACATCATGTGATTTGACACCGTTAGACTATTTTCTTTGGGTTGTGTGAAAAGTCAGGTTTATAAAAACAATCCACAATCAATTTCTGCTCTGAAAAATGAAATTATTCGTGTCATTGGAGAGATAAAGCCTCAATTATGTCAAAATGTCATTGAAAATTTAAAAAAAAAACAGTGAACGTCTGTAGAGCTCCAAGAGGAGGCCATTTGTCGGATATTATTTTTCGCATATAAATGTCAACTGATACTTCAATTACCAATAAAAAGTTTTTGAAAGTGAATGCAAATTATGTGTTTTATTTATTCTTTAAAAAAACCGCGAAATTTGAAACACTATTATTCAAGTTTAATTCAATATGCAACACAAATTTCTGTGTGTATTTGTGTTTCGTAAATTGTGGCATTGAGTGACTCACAATCAAAATGATGCAGTGCTATAACAATTATATATTGTTGAAATTATATAGCAAGAAATCATGTTTGAAAAAGAATTAAACACTGCAGTTTGACAAAAATATTATACGTGGGAGCATCGACTTTGTTTCTGTGCGGGTTTATGCCGTGGTTCCACCTGCGACACTGTGATTAATTATCTACTGATGATGACAACTTAGTTATCAAAATACGTATGCAGAATACGAAAGTTATTGTGGATTAATTGATTAATTTCTTCCGTCTGTTGAAAAATTCCAATTAAAATTCAAGTTTATTTGAACTGTAATTTGTTAAAATGATAATTACCTTTCTCTTAATTTTACAATTCACTCACTTCGAGTTCAGAACTATTTATCTTATAAATACCACTATCTTTTATGTTCGGATAACGACACCATTCGAAAAATAAATTTTTACGTAATTTTAAATATAAATGTCTGAAAATATCAATTCATCTGATACGTAGCAAGTATGTATGCATGTACCTATCGTATGACAATCTAAAAATGTAAAAAAAAAATGTAAACAAACCTACGCCTTTTTCTAAAACCAAGAATGTATCGACGAGTTCTGTCCGATAAATTAACCGTGAGCAAGACAGTGATCTATTATATCGCTACCTTATTTACTTGAACATATGCATATGTATAAAAAGAGACGCTCACTAGATATGCGTAAAACAAAATATATTATAAAGGATAAATTCAATTATTATTTAAATTATTTTTTTTTCGTTACACATCCATAAAACACTCATTTATATGTAAACAAGTGATACATTAAGATTTTTTTAATTAACTGGTTCCTTCATTTATCTAAATGTTGATCTATTAACGTTTTGATGAATTAGCTTTCCAGATAACGCATCTAATCTGTATCACTGAAAATATTTTATTAGATAACATTGTGTGTGCTTACCATGTAACACATCAGTTGTATGTAAGGTATTCTTGAGTATAACATATACGCCTGTTAATTAAAAGAATTAATAATATATACGAGGATAGTTTGACAAGTAGCTGGCACTCTAATTGGTAAAACAAATGCACTGTAATTTAGGCCACCTATTTATATGTTTATATTCCGATATTTAGATAAATCGGTTGATTAGTTTATTTTTGACAGCTGATTGAAAAAGAAGCAACACGTCGTTTTGTTAAAATGGAAGAAGCAGAGTATCGTGCGGTGATTAAATACTTCGTAATTAAGGGTATGAAAGCTACCGAAATAAAAGATGAGTCACGGGATACATTAGCTGAATCTGCACAATCATCCGCCACAATAAGTAGATGGGTAAATGAATTTAAACGTGGTAGAACAAGCTGTGTTGATGAAGCGCGCTCTGGAGCAGCCAAAATCGTGACTTCTAAGGAAATGATTATAAATATCCATAATATTGTTACGCAAGATCGACGACTCAAAGTGAGAGAGATAGCAGACATGGTAAACATTTCAACAGAATGCGTATACCACATTTTAACGAAAGAATTGGGCCTTTCCAGGCTTTCGGCAAGATGGGTGCCGCGATTGCTTACGACTGATCAAAAGTTCACTCGTTTGCGCATTTCCAATGAGTGTTTAGACCTTTATAAGCCGAATCCGGTTGATTTTTGTAGGCGATTTGTTACTTGCGATGTAACTTAGATACAATACAGTACACCCTAAAGTCGAAACAATGGTTAGAACGTGGTTCTGCACCTCCAAAGAAAGCGAAAACCACTTTATCGGCAAACGAGGTGATGGCAACAATTTTTTGGGATTCAAAGGGCATTATGCTCATTGATTACCTTCAGAAAGGTGTCACAATAAACGGATAATACTATACAGAACTTCTACAAAGATTAAATGATGAGATTCGTGCTAAACGGCCAGGAATGGCAAAGAAAAAGATTTTGTTTCACCAAGACAACGCTCTCTCGCATACCAGCACAGTTGCGATGTCCAAAATCCACGAGTTGCATATCCAATTAGAACCGCATGCGCCTTATTCGCCGAATCTAGACCCTTCCGACTTCCACCTTTTTCCAAAATTGAAAACGGCACTAGGTGGAAAGAAATTTTCGTCTAATGACGAGCTTATCATCTTCGTAAATGAATATTTTGCAAGCCTTCATAATCGAATTTTAGAGATGGTATAAGGGCATTGGAATAAATGTATTGCTCTTTTAGGAGAACATATTGAAAAATAAAAATTATTTTGTATTTAAAAAATTCGTTTTTCTTTTCCATTCTCACTACTTGTCAAACTACCCTCGTAGTATTTGTAATTAAATGGCGTTCATAGTAAGAAGTGTGTTTCACCAACACTGAATAAAAAATTTTTGTTAAAATCACACACTTTACTTTTTATGTTCAATTTAGAGAGAATTTTAATATATCGCTACATATAAAATTTTCCCATATCAAAAGGACGAATAGAAATCCATTTTGCTCACGTCATAAACAATTTTGGCACTTCAAATATTCTTAACAATTTTCGAAAAATTTGTGTTTGCCAGGCGGAAAGTAACACTACTAAATTAACAGATATTACATTAAATATTTACAATTAATTAGTAGGCACTATTATTGTTATAAGAAGAAACTATAAAAATATCGGAAAGAAAAAGTACAAAAGACAGATAACGAATGGTGTCCGGTGAAAATAACCTGTACATGTAGACAATTACATATTTCCTATTTTGTCCAAAACAGTAAAATGAATTCTTATTCTTCGTTTCCGAATATATTTTTATTTTATTTATTTAATCGGACGTCCTTATACCATTAGGTATTTGATTCCTTCAATCCTGAAAGAGTAAAGAACCTGGAAACTACATGGAAAGTGGGAATTTTTGAAGGTTTAAGTGAAGTTTTTCCAAAGTTTGAATGATTTTGCGATGAATAATAGAAAGCTGTCAGTTCATAGCAGTTGTTCTAGGTGCAACGCAGACTAAATCCAAAACTTTTCATTTTGACGAAAATTTCAATTTTTTTCAAAGGGGTATACTCGCAAAAATTAGTGTTTCTGGAAAGTTGTTGTATTGAAACAAATGTTCGTGTGCTCGCATATTCGAAGTTTCTGAAAACGATTCTGAAGTGGAAATTTGTCCAATCCTTTCGGTTCAAATCTGAAAGTAGAAAGAGCATGGAAACCACATCGAAAATGGGAATTTTTGAAAGTTTAAGTGAAGTTTTTCATAAGTTAGAATGATTTTGCGATGAATAATAGAAAGCTCATATTCTGTCAGTTCACAGCAGTTGTTCTGGGTGCAACGCAGACTAAATCCAAAACTTTTCATTTTGACGAAAATTTCAACTTTTTTCAAAGGGGTATACTCGCAAAAATTAGTGTTTCTGGAAAGTTGTTGTATTGTAACATATGTTCGTGTGCTCGCATATTCGAAGTTTCTGAAAACGATTCTGAAGTGGAAATTTATTCAATCCTAGTGGTCCTCCGTAGTCCACTCGTCACAGTTGTTTTCCTGTGTGTTGCGAAGTTTAAATCCAAAACATTTCGTTTTGACAAAGAGAATTTCACAGTATACCAAGGAGATATATAGAAAAGTAAACAAAAACGGTTCTCATCAAAAAGGACTAGCAAAAGGAACAGAAATCGCATTTTCCAATCCCTTAAAACAAATTCATGGTAGCGTAAGTAAACAAGTTTTCAAATTTATTGAAAATCAAGTTTCTGCTTTTAAACATAAACCTTTTGGGAGTAGATTTACAACAGTAGTGAAAATATTAGCACTCATCTTGTATAAAGGATGTCTAAAAGGGCATCCTCTACTTCCGAAAATATATTCTTTGCCGTCTAAACGAACTCTTGGGTGACTCTTAGGAATCTGCTTTTCCATACTGGAATCAATCCTAAGATTGTAGACCATTTAAAATATGTTATTTCTACACTGAATCAAAAAATAAATTTTTCTCAGTAATATTTGGTGAATAAATTACACATCCAACAGCGTTATGGGGATCGAGTGTTGTAGATATGATGAAAAGATAGCTTTTGCTCATGTTTTGGTATTTCTTATCCAAGGAATCTATAAAACTGAAAACAACCACTTCCTTTGAAGACATTAATCGAAGATGTTATAAGAACGATTCCTCAAACTGGACTCGTACTTGTGGCGACAATAGGTGACTAAAATGCAAATAATCAAGCTGCAATTAACAAATTATTGTCAGAAAATCAAACTAAACATAGGGAAACGGTTAAGGAGAGGCATCTATTTGGGTTTGATGTTGAAGAAATTACACCAATTTATGACTTTTCTCATTTAATGATAAGTATCGAATAGAAGAAGGGGAGATGTTTGTATTTAATTCATTTAAAACTGTATTTGAAATTATAACCGTGCAGATGAGAACCTATCAACAATAAAGCTGAGAAATGTACGAAAAAAAATTTAAAATACTCATTCGTAATGCTAATATATAGATGCCGCTGATGCAAGAAGAGCTTCCGTATAATTAAATAGCACATCTCCAGTGAATTATGCCAATGGTAGGTACACCGTTTTGAGATATGAATACGGCTTCCTGTAATTAGGCTGGTATTTAACGGTCATTCAGGTAAATTCATTACTGCTTTACGACATTCATAAATTACGCGGGTTCTGTAACTGGATCATGTTTTCAATCCCACTACAATTACGTGCCTAATTACGATAAGAAAAAGTCTTAACCATAAAGCAATCGTACATTTGTTATTTCGATAAAATTTTATCGCATATTCTAGTGAACTTATATTGCCACGGCGTTACTATTTCGTTGTTGGGAATTACAGTATTTAAATGAAAATTAATATTCTTTGCTAAGTCATCGATGATTAGAAATACGAAAATGAATTAAAAATTTCTGCGCCGGAGAAGGATTCGAACCTCTAGCTGTCATTTGCTAGACGACTGCTTTACCAATTAAACCACCAGACAGTACCGTTTCGAATCTTTAAATACCCGATAAATCACAATATGGAAACATCTAATATTTATAACCCGAAGTCAGGTTTTTGATGTTAATAAATATATATGTACACAGTCTGTCGCAAAGAAAATGTAACTTTTTTAGAATAGTAATTTTTAGTGGCGCCATCTATTAAAAAATATATTCGTCGGTAAGATAGATCTTTCACCAATGTTATGTCAAAATCTCATGACATTTGCATCATTAGAAGCAGAGAAATTGCGCATACAGTAACAGCGTGTATTTCGCATTGGTCGAAAAATGCATTTTGAACGAAGAGCAAATATAAAGTTCTGTTTTAAACTCAGTAAATCGTATACTAAAACGTTTAATTTTATGAAACAAGTGTATGGTGGTGCGTATTTATCACGTACGAGTGTGTATGAGTGGTATAAACGATTTAAAGACGGTCGTCAGACATAAACGGCGACGAAAATTCTGGTGCCAAAAAAATCTGTGGTTACGGAAAATAATATCGAACCTGTGCGTGAATTTATCAGAAATGAGCTGAAATCATCATTGCGATACGTGGGAATGGAATTAAATATTTCCAAAGATTCAGTTCATCGCGTTTTGACACAGTATTTGGGACTGAGAAAGAGTTGCGCAAGGTTTGTACCACACAAGCTAACTGATGATCGAAAATTGCTCCAAATTCAACATTATACAGACTTATTTAAAGATTTAAAAAAGGACGAAAACTTCGGGTATTCTACTGTAACGGGCGATGGGACGTGGTGTTTTTAACATAATCCAGTGACCAAGCGTCAAAGCTCTGAATGGAAGCATCCAAGTGAAGAATGACCGAAAAAAAGCAGTTTGGAGAAATCAAAAGTGCAACTAGTCAAACAATCATTGCTGTATATTATCTTGACGTTATGAAGCATCTTTTGGCGCGTATTCGTCATGTGCGCACTCAATATTGTGAAAATAGTAGCTGGCGTTTGTTACATGATAATGTACCATCTCATCACTTCACGTTTATCATTGATTTTCTAACTACAAATAGCATTTTAACAATCAACCATCCACCGTATTAACCAGATTTGGATCCTGTGATTTCTATCTATTCTCCAAACTACATTTGCCGGCGAAAGGACAGCGTTGTGCCGACGTCGAAGCCATTATAAAGGCGTCGATAGCGATCTTGAAGGACACCTCTAAAGATGAACTTAAAAATTCATTAAACATGTTAAATAACCGTGCAAAACGTTGTATTGAAGCCAAAGGCGACTACTTTGATTAAAACAAATGCATTTTACCAAAATAGTTAGCTTTTGTTTTTATTTTAAAAAAAAAGTTTGATTTTCTCTGCAACAGATTGTGTATTAAGGAGATATATCCTTTATTAGGGAAATTCGGAAACAGATATATTTAGGTTTTTATATTTTGTTTGGGTTTAAATTTTATCGTTGTTTTTCATATTCGATATACATAATATATAAATAAATTTAGCCTAAATATTTGCGTGTGTAATGCCCAGAAACCTAAAACATTTTGATTTATGTTCAGAACCACCTACCTACCTTCCCAAAAATTTTACAAAGTAAAAAATAGTAACCTTTCATTTTTTGTTTTTTTTAATGTTCGGGTTTTCACTGTGTAAATATATAATTAAGCTCTTCACGATGGAAAATTAATGAAAAATAGTAAATGTTAATTTTTTAATCAATTTCTACGATTTTAATCAACGATGTCTTAACAGAAAATACTAACTTTTATTAATTTCCCATCGTAAAGAGCTAAATTATATATTTATATATAATTATTAACATAAAGCATAATTAAAGTTTACACCTAAAACCGTTTCATATTTTTAAAGTGATAAAAAGTAATAAAATGTGGAATTTATGGGTTTAAAAAAGTCCGTTTCGCTAGAATGTTAGTCGTTTAACTATTTGGCAGGCAAACTCCTGTGAATATTTTGCATTAATTCTTTAGCCACTCAATCAATTAAATCGTTGTAAATTGTTTTAGATAGTCCTATAAAAACAGAACTAAAACTGTAAATTAAAGATTTTTTTACTTTCTTCCTTATCACTCAGAAACGAATAAAATGTATGGCATACATAAATAGCAAAATGAGAAATTTCTTTTTTGATAAACTGAAAGGCAATAATAAAAAGTATTCTAAAAATAAAGTCCCGTTCCTTAAAAAATAAACCAACTTTTTTAAATCGTTTTTATCTCTTTGAGTTTTATTTTATACCACGTTTTAACAAACATAGAATCGTATATATACACATGTATCTATATATACGAGGTTTGTTCAAAACGAAAGGTGAATTTTGAATTTTCGCGCGCTGTGTACATTCGAATATCGAAATTTTATTTTGTTATGTTGGTAGAGTTAGTCATATGTTGGCATTATTAGCCAATTTGGATTAGTAGTTTGTTGTTGACAACTGAAAAGCTTAGTTACGTTTGTGTGTGTTCTTCGATTTTTGACTTTTGAAAAAAATAGATCAAAGAATATGTATTAAATTTTGCGTTAAAAATGAAATAAAGTGCTCCGAGGCACTTGAAATGTTGACTGTGGCATTCGCTTTGTCTCAAAAAAGTGTTTATAAGTGGTACAAGCACTTTACAGAAGGCCGAGAAAATGCACGCCAAATTCAATCAAAGAAGCGCTGGCATAAGTGCATTATATTTGAGGGGGATTACTTTGAAGGGGACAAAATGGATATTGATGAATAAATAAATACTTTTCAAAAAAATTCAAAATTTACCTTTCGTTTTGAACAAACCTCGTATATATACATACATATATATATATATATATATATATATATATATATATAAATATATATATACATATATATATAAATGTATATAGATATGTATATATATATACAAAATTATATCATAGTTTAAATTATTTTTTTTTAAATAACACGACTCTAAATACATTGATCTCAACTAATTTAACTATTATTATTTACAATGTCGCTTAAAAGTGCGTAAAGTATGTTAAACGTAACACAATTGTTCTTTTTATACGCTATTGTTTTGCCTGACCTACTTTACAAAACCACATTTTTTAAATTAAAACAACAAAGCTAGATTTTCACGAACAGTTACTTATTAACCAACTCTGACATTGAAAAGAACAGAATATTGTGTTCTAATAATTATTTACGACGAGGGAACATAAGTTATTTCGAATCTTTCAGTTTTTAAATATATGTGTACAGTTGGTTTCACAAAAGGGCTTACTACGTACACGAAAATGTATCTGCTGAATCCGTGTAGGGTGGTCTGTGTTTGGTATGTAAACAAAATTTTGCGAGCGTATCTATAATTGATAACATACCAGTAAAAAGTTAAAATTTTAAAAATTTTCGACGAGCTTCGTATATGAATAATAAATATCAGAAGAAAATTCCATATTAATCGTATAAAATTCATTATGTATCGCACTAAAAGGTAAATTAAGCCTAAGTAGTTATTTTTAAACACAATAATACACTTATTTGATAATATTTTCAAAGATATATATTTCAAAGTTCTTTAATTCGAAGAATTTAAGCCAAACATAAATTAGGAATATACGAGGATATTTTGTATGATGTATGTGAATAAAATAATTATTATAAAAAAATAAAACTCTATGAGGAATTTATAGGCAATGCAATATAAGAGGATAGTTTGACAAGTAGTGAGAATGACACATAGGTGGCGCTCTAATTGGTAAAACAAATGCACTGTAATTTAGGTTGCCTATTTATATGTTTACATTCCGATATTTAGATAAATCGGTTGATTAGTTTATTTTTGACAGCTGATTGAAAAAGAAGCAACACGTCGTTTTGTTAAAATGGAAAAAGCAGAGTATCGTGCGGTGATTAAATACTTCGTAATTAAGGGTATGAAACCTACCGAAATAAAAGATGAGTTACGGGAAACATTAGGTGAATCTGCTCCATCATCCGCCACAATAAGTAGATGGGTAAATGAATTTAAACGTGGTAGAACAAGCTGTGTTGATGAAGCGCGCTCTGGAACACCCAAAATCGTGACTTCTAAGAAAATGATTATAAAAATCCATAATATTATTACGCAAGATCAACGACTCAAAGTGAGAGAGATGGCAGACATGGTAAACATTTCAACAGAACGCGTACACCACATTTTAACGAAAGAATTGGGCCTTTCCAAGCTTTCGGTAAGATGGGTGCCGCGATTGCTTACGACTGATCAAAAGTTCACTCGTTTGCGCATTTCCAATGAGTGTTTGAACCATTATAAGCGGAATCCGGTTGATTTTTGTAGGCGATTCGTTACTTGCGATGAAACTTGGATACACTACAGTACACCCGAAACTAAACAACAGTCGAAACAATGGTTAGAACGTGATTCTGCACCTCCAAAGAAAGCGAAAACCACTTTATCGGCAAACAAAGTGATGGCATCAATTTTTTGGCATTCAAAGGGCATTTTGCTCATTGATTACCTTCAGAAAGGTGCTACAATAAATGGACAATATTATGCAGTACTTCTAGAAAAATTAAATGTTGAGATTCGTGCTAAACGGCCAGTAATGGCAAAGAAAAAGATTCTGTTTCACCAAGACAACGCTCCCTCGCATACCACAGTTGCGATGTCCAAAATCCACGAGTTGCATTTCCAATTAGTACCGCATGCGCCTTATTCGCCGGATCTAGCCCCTTCCGACTTCCACCTTTTTCCAAAATTGAAAACGGCACCAGGTGGAAAGAAATTTTCGTTTAACGACGAGCTTATCATCTTCGTAAATGAGTATTTTACAAGCCTTCCAGAATCGCATTTTAGAGATGGCATAAGGGCATTGGAGCACCGTTGGAATAAATGTATTGCTCTTTCAGGAGAATATATTGAAAAATAAAAATTATTTTGTATTTAAAAAATTTGTTTTTCTTTTCCATTCTCACTACTTGTCAAACTACTTTCGTATTGTAAATATTTGTAATTATTTGTAATTTATTGTATCCTTATGTACATAAAACCCATGAATATAAAAAAATACATGTTTAAAATCAATTCACAAATGCAATAATAATATGTCATTATCATAAGTAGCAAGTAATCGTAAAATCTATTAACTAATAAAATTTAAAACATATGGATGCAGGAATTTAAGTGTCAGTTTAAAAATCATTTCAGGAAAGTATTGTTATTGTAGTGAATTGATTTTAAAGTAGTTACTCAAGACAAAGAAAAAGATAACTTAAATTTAACAAATAGAATATCATTTATGTAGGTAACTTACTTATTTTATGGAATTTTCCAAAACCAATTCCTTCTATAGAAGTCGAAGGCTTATAGTAAAATTCAGAAGGGAAAAATTGAAGTATAATGCTTTTATATCAATTCTTTTAAGAATTCAAATTGAATTTCAACAAGTCGAAAATGAAATTTTTAAATATTTTAGTTGAAATATTTAAAATATGAATTTTTAATACCTAACTAATTAAAATTTGTGGAATCTGAATATTATATTTAAAAAGGAATTAAATTTCATTGTTTAATTTGGGCATTCTCTAATGATTCTCTTTTATTTCCTCGAAATAACCAGGGAATTTATGTACGTATCATTTGTCTTTTGTCAGTACCTATATACACTACCGGTCATATTTATTTGCCCACCCTTAGTTTTAGCCAAAATTATTAAACTATCAAATGTGTACTGAAAATTTATTTATTGTACCAATACAATAGTGTAAAATAAACATAAAATAGTTGCATTTTTCTTATATAAAAACTTTATCATTAATTATTATTAAATTTTGCTCTCATCAATGTGCCCACCTTTATTTATGATAATGGCGGCACATAACCGCGGCATCCTTTCAATTAATTTTTGCAGTGTATCTTCTGTAATTTGTGCCCAGGCTTCTTGAAGTTGTTCCCACAGTACAGTGGTGGATGATAGAGCACGTTCTCGAACCTTCCGGTCCAATTCTTCCCAAAGAAGCTCTATTGGGTTCAGATCAGGACTTTGAGCTGGCCATACCATTATAGAGATTTGCCCTTGCTCTTCTAGTTAACGCAAGTAATCGCCACACAATCTAGAAGTGTGTTTCGGATCGTTGTCCTGTTGAAATACAAAGTTTTCGCCAAGAATCTTTAGTTCTGAAGGAACAGCGTTATTTTTTAAAATTTCCTTGTAGCCTTCTTTTCTTAGGATTCCCTCAATTTTGACGAGATCGCCTACAGATCTTCCACCATAACACCCCCAAATCATTATTGGACTTCCTCCATGTTTTACGGTAGGCGCAATACATTCTGGCAGTACTCTTTCTCCTGCGGATCTTCTTACGAATATTCGCCTTTTACTACCGAAAAGTTCAAACTTCGATTCGTCTGTCCACAACACATTATTCCACTGATCAATCGTCCAATTCTTATGTTCTTTAGTCCAATTTAGTTGTTTTATCTTGTTTTACTTTCGTAGTAGTGGTTTTTGCAGAGCAATTCTTCCGTATAAACCCGCTTGCCTTAACCTTCTCTGTACCGTGGACACACTAATTGGTTTAGCACACGCTCTATTCATTTCAGCAGCAATTTCTGGTGCTATTTTTCGTCTATCGCGTCTATTTATCCGTATTAGATGCCGATCATCTGCAGATGTCGTCGCTTTGCGTCGTCCAGATGTTCTTTTGTTGGAAAATGTACCACTTTCTTCAAATTTTTTAACGTTATAATCAACGGTTCTGCGATTTAATCGTAATTCTTTTGCAATTTCGCGATTACTTTTACCCGTACGATGATAAGCAATTATCATAGCACGCATTTCAACAGACAATTCCTTCGTCTTCGGCATTGCATTAAATTATTCACAATAACTCTCTATTTCACTGTTTTCGCAACAAAAGATGAACGATGACTGACATAAAATTTGTTTTCCTTTTTGAATAACACATCCTAATATTGTAATTAGTTAGTACAATAACACAATATTGGTAATACCTTTCGGAAATGCAGGGAAAACTGTTAATACTGTAGGGATTAGCCTATATAATATTTATGGTATTTTTCCAATTTATGACACCTTTACGATATATCATAAACAATTTAAGATTTTCGTCGAAATTCATATGGAATTACTTCCACTAATAATATCGTTGAATAATTATAATACAGATTTTTCGAATGATAATCCGTATTTCAGGAAACACATAAAATTGGGGTGGGCAATTAAATATGACCGGTAGTGTATATACAAAATAAAGAAGGACTAGTTTAAAGTACATTTTAGACGAGAAAAACGTCTGTAATTCACAAACCCATAAAAAAGGTGTAAAGAAATCATCGCCTGACTTATTTTTAATAAAACGTCTTTACGAAAACACTTCCTGAAATTGTCACGAACGCAATATAATTGCTCGGTAATTAATCTGCTGTCAATCATAAAAACAATTCCAGCGAAAAAAGAAACACTAAAAAAAATCGTCCGCCGAACTATTAATTGTATAAAACGCACTGGCAAAAAAAGATTTGCTGGAATTTTTTTAATGCAATCTAATGTCAATTGTCGTTTTTGGCCTCCTATTTTGCAATGCGCTGATAAAGTTTATCAAACATTTAAAAAAAGTTGCAGTAAAAGATTACTTCAAGAATAAATACGGCTAAATAGAAAAGTATTTTGGGTAATTTCCATAGCAAAGTTTATTCAATTTATTCATAGTATCACACGTTAAATGCGATGTGTTTAATGAAACGCTTAGGATTTTTTTTTGTGCGCATAAGAATGAAGAGTTAAAAGCTTTGCACGCCTGACGATAGAAATTTGGAAAAAATCATTAAATTCTTTGACTTCTTCCAAGCACGATGGTACCTATCGTGTTTAGAAGTTTTGGGTGTGACGTGGCGTTGTCTAAAAATAAAACAACTTTTCTATTCCGCTGACGATTACGATGATATTTTGAAATTAAATATATTTTTCTTTATATCCGTATTAGAAACTATTGAAACGGTCCTTCGAAATTTGTACACATAAAAGCACATAATATTTTTATCTATTGAATAACTTTCATGCAGTATTCAATAGCATTTAATCAATATTTCTACTGTAACAACTAGTCGGCCAAGTGTGCCAATAATCCTATTTCAAAAGCATCCACATTGTTCATTGATACATTAATTACAACGTTTTCTAATAGCCGGATAATTACAAGACTGTATACTCTGTTTTATCTGTTTCAAAACTATTTTTACGTCGTCCATAACACACTTCATTATCGGAGTTCTTTTGTAGCGTACGAGACGGATCTAAATATTACGTTGCACTAAATGATATAATTACATTAATTTAGTTGAAGACCGTACGTACACTATGAGCGTTGTCTCTTATTAAAATGAACGATAAAATCTAATAATCTTTAATTGCCAAGTTTACTACAAGTTCATCCGTGGACATAAACACAGAAGTCATCGGAATCTGATGTATTTGCTGTATAGCATGGCGGCGTCTACAAAGGTATCTAGATCGAAATATCAGGTGTGCTATGATTGATGGGCCGGACACCGGGTCGCCGCAGACCACTAAACGGTTCCTCCTCCACGTCGTGAAACCTCAATTCAACACCTTAACGTTTGATCGCGACCGCGATATTCACCTCGGCAAGTTTTAATCTTCTCATTATGTGGTAGGTGGATACGACGTGATTTTTTTTTTACTTTCTCGCAAGATCGTACCGCCAGAATTTGATATAAGATTTGTTACGGTTAAGCTTTTTTCCCGTAATTTTAGGTGGAATTATCAACCTGGGCTGGTAATTATAAAATGCGACGACTTCCCCGTTCGCGCTGGTGTCGTGTCGATACACGGACATCCCATCACGTCGAGATCCTTCATTAGCTTACACCCATAGGAAAATCACGGCGCAACCTTTTTTTTACCTTCGTTTCGAATTCGACGTGTGTTATTAGGAGTATTTCGTAATCAACTATTATGACCAAAAAATGTCAATATTGCGGCAGGAATTTCATTTAATTACAACTACATTTAATCGCTGAAGGTTGATATATTTATAACCCCTTTCCACCTTAATTGTCGTTTTCTGTTTACGTATTTCGACAACTAAGTTGTCATCATTGGACACTGACATTGGTCCCCAACCATAACTCATCTCTCTTTGATCTCTTAAACGCAAATGCAATAAACGCATGTAGATACTTCTTTTTTCTTCCCCCTTTTTTCTTCTTTCCTTTGTCTTTTATCTTAGTTTAAGACTAAAATACAATCTTTTAAAAATTATGTGAAACGAATATACAGTGTGCGTTTTGGCTTTCAACGGTACAGATCGTGTTCGAAATTTGTTTCCTGCAGGTTTTTGCTGTGGTTTTCCAGGAGTGACGCTTTACGGTTAATTATCTGCTGATGATGGCAACTTAGTTGTCGAAGTACGTATACAGGATACGAAAATGAATGTAGAAAGGGGTTATATATCAACCTTGAGTGATTAAGTTAATCAACCACGAGCTCTATCAAAATTACCTACAACTACATTTACGTGTGTAACTATGGGAAGCAGAACGCGTCGAAATTTATTCTATCCAAGTATCATTAGATATTGGATGTATACAAAAGAAGTGAATGTACAAATCCCCTTGTCTTGCCTGTCAAAAAGCCATATATTTATATTAATCATTATTCGAGCTAAAGCAATATAAAATTGACAAAAGCAGAAAATAACTTTTAGCGTCATGCGTATTCCAAAAATGTACTACTGCATGCAATAATATATATTCTATATATCGAATGTATACAAAAGAAATGAAAGTGTAATATAATTGCTCTTGTCTTCTCTGTTCAAAAGCTAAATATTTGTTAATCATTCTCCGAGCTAAACTAGTATAAAATCGAAAGAAGGGAGAAAATGAATTTTATTTTTCATTCTTAAAGCTGTTAGAGTTTGCACACGTATTGCAACAATACCTTAAGCTTTTAAATCAGTAGAATAATTTTGACTACAGCTAATATAAATTTAATAAGTTCGTCATCATCTTCATCAAGCCTTCTAAACTGGTATTAACTTAAAAAATTCAAAAAGCATGTCTGCGAAACTTAAAATATTAAATCTTGTAATTAAAACTACGTTCGCAAAATTAAATATTCTATAGAAAACAGTAAGCAAAATATAGTGTGAAAGTTCGTTCTCCACGTTCCATAATTCTTCTCTACTTTGCGAGTGAAGTTAATATATAATTTTTTTTACGACGAGAGATAAAGAATACAATTGTTCGAAGCTTTTTGTTATCACGTCGAAATTGTAAACAAACTCGTGTTTTATTTGAATTGCACACCATTATTCGTTTGTTTCTTTTCATGAAACGTACAAAGGCTCGTTCCAGATTGATATCGTTACGGCTGAACTTAAAAATTTCGAGCAAAAATTGAAATTTAAATTGTGAACCTCTTTGTAAATAGTTGCATTGCACTATATCACAGTTCTATAAGAGCTTATGGCTAAAACGAAGGTTTTGGACTTGTTTTGGAACCAAAAAATATGGTTTAATCACTGAAGGTTGATATATAAACCTTTTCCACATTAATTTTCGTATTCACTATATGCGAAAAGGGGTTATATATCAAGTTAATCAACCACAGGCTGCATCAAAATTACAACTAAAAAATATGGATTTTTTTTAAATATATTCTGCAATATATTTTTTAATTTGTACGTTTAACTTCTTCAGTTTTGTTGTAAATGTAAATTTTATTATTATTTATTAAATTACCTCCATTTGTAGAATAATAAAGATATAAGATACTGATGTACGTTTTGTTACGTTAATCTATGAATATATGAACATCTGCTATCAATTTATAACACAAATAATACACAACAGGCCATAAGTGAGGCATCAGTAGACGAAATTTTAAAAAAACATGCAGGCTTAGTGAAACAAAATGTATATTTCTACAAAACTATATCTACGAGACAAATGAACAGTTTTCCTTATAAAATAATATAATGTCAACATATTCTGTAGAATTTCTTATCATATTCGACTTTGGTTGAAGTATCCACCTCTGCACTTAAAATTCTTTACAAATATTAGGCAACCGCGATACAAGTTTCTGGAGCGTATCCATTAGTAAATTATTCCACACCCTTGTAAGTTGCTCCCAAAGCTGTTTCTGCAATTGTGGACAGCTTTCTCTCACGTTTCTATCTAATTCATCCCACAGTAATTCGATAGGGTTGAGATCGGGTGATTGTGGTGGCCAAATCATATTTATCAGCACCCCTTCCTCCTCTTTTTGATTCACATAGTTTTTACAAAGTTGGGAAGTGTGTTTGGGATCATTATCTTGTTGTAGATGAAGACCTTCACCAATTAACTTTAATCCAGTTTTCCGTATAAAATAAAATAATTTCAACATATTCTATAGAATTTCTTATCATATTCGACTTTGGTCGAAGTATCCACCTCTGCACTTAAAATTCTTTACAAATATTAGGCAACCGCGATACAAGTTTCTGGAGCGTATCCATGTAAGTTGCTCCCAAAGCTGTTTCTGCAATTGTGGACAGCTTTCTCTCACGTTTCTATCTAATTAATCCCACAGTAATTCGATAGGGTTGAGATCATATTTATCACCCCTTCCTCCTCTTTTTGATTCACATAGTTTTTACAAAGTTGGGAAGTGTGTTTGGGATCATTATCTTGTTGTAGGTGAAAACCTTCACCAATTAACCTTAATCCAGACGGAATTGCATGTTCCTCCAAAATCTTCAGGTACCCCTCTTTTTTTAAAATGCCTTCAATGCGGTACAAATCTCCGACATCATCAAAGGAAAAGGATCCCCAAACAAGCACAGAACCTCCCCCGTGTTTAACAGTTGGCACTACACATTCGGGTAACATCCTTTCACCCACTTGTCTTCGAACGAAAACTCGTCATTACTACCAAACACTTGGAACTTTGACTCATCTGTCCATAACACCTGCTTCCACATTTCCATGTCCCACTGTTGATGATCCTGGACCCATTGTAACCGTTTTTTACGATTTCGTGGATTCAATAATGGTTTTCGAGCTGCAGTACGCCCATGTAGTCCCGCCTTTGTCAAACGTCGTTTTACAGTAGTCAGTGACACCGGCTTTCGACGGCCTTCATTCAGCTCTGCTCGAAGCTGAGGAGCTGTGAGGCGCCTATTTCGTTTTGATAGTATTTTTAGGCGCAAATCCTCTTATCTGGTAGTTACCCTTGGCCTTCCGCAACGTTTTATTGGTTGTAATGATCCACTTTGTGAATATCGTTTCACTTTTCCTTGCACCGCGTGATAAGATAAATTTAACTGTTCTCAAATACTCGTATTGCAACCTACTAGGACAAATGCTGCACGAAAACTAATTTTTAAATTGCTAAATAGTTTACTATGAATTCCTAATGCCATTATAATAATATTGCATTGTAAACCCTATTAAATTTATTGGGGTATATAAAATATTTCTATTAAATAGACGCCATAAAACTATTAAAAGGATTTACAATATTTTTCAGAAACAAATATATTTATCTAATTTATAATAAAATCCGAATAATCCTTCTCAGAATTACATTTACAACTGTTATTTCAATTATTCTCACCAAAACAAGTAAAAGTCTATGGGATGTGTCTAAAATACAAGTGTTTTGTTATTTATGATAAGTGATCCCTGTAGTGTATGTTGAAAGAATGGGATATTTTTTTTCTGTGGATGTATACGAAAAGTTACAATTTAAGATAGATTATTGGTACCGTTCTATATGGACAAAGTAATTATAAAAGTAAGCATTACTAAAATGAAAGGATAATTATTACGATTCGACAGAAAATAGATTAGTCCACTAATGTCCATAGATACACTATTTAAAATAAAGTAAATATTACCAGGAATCTAGGAAAACCAAAATGTGAAAGTTAAATGACTAATCAATGTAAAATAAGTAAGTCATAAATGATAGTAATGAAATTCAGTGAACATGTTCTAATTATATACATTTGCTGGTCATTAAAACCAGATCACTAGAAAATTTTAGTGTTTTACATTATTCAGTCTTCCGCGTATCTAATATGCTAGATATGCTTTCTATCGGTTTTTTCTTTATTACCATAACGTGCATTGTTTAGATTGCGGGAATTAACTCACTTTGTCAAGCCCACATACGGACTTGCCTCTTTTAGAAGCATCAACAGTCTCACCTCTACTTCAGAAGATAGCTTATTATACAGCTTGTTTAAAAAAGACGATCGAATCATTTATCCTCATATAGTATACACAGTCTTCAAGTTTTGACTTGGTAAAAACACCGATCCAATCAAACGACCTCTCAAAATACGCAGTCAAACCTTTAACGTAAATCGTTGCTAATGTTTCTATAACAATGATTTTCATCTGACAAAATACGAATATTATGAACGTAAATGACTGCGTTGTTTGTAATACCCTGATCAGACAAAAGAAATTTGCAAGTTTAGAATTTGAGAAGTTTTCCTAGTATGAATCTATAGAAAACTAGTCTGAAACCTTAATCAGGACGGTAAAAAACTTGCACTTGTTGAATATCATGAGAATACAGTTGCTCTTGTAAAGTCGTCCAAATTTAAGATTTAGTTTCATAGCTGTTGTTCTGGTGTTAATATTGGGATTTCCCTCTGCTCTTTTTAAAATATATTCATCCATTTCGTTTATCGCAATTGAAGAATAACGATTCGAATTTGTTTTAGTGTAGGTATCACGTTTATTGATTAAAATATCAACTCTATCTATGAAATACTTAATTTACGAACTTGTATGGATAAAATTTCTGTTTAAGCCCATTGCACATATATCGTTGTTAGATTTCAAATCATATATAAATAGTCTAAAGTAATTATAACTTTTAATGATGAATAACAATGCATCTATAATTTCCATAAAATAACATTCAAGAAATGATATATCGTGTAAACTCATTGCAGTTCATTTATTTTACAAATACTATAAAATAGATGAAAACCAAGATGTTTTACCTGTACTTTATCTAGCTATAAAATGAAAAAAAGTAAATTAAATTGTACATTTTGTAAAATATCCGTAAATGTATAATACAAAGAATTAACCTAATATGATACATACTTCTAACAAGACATTAATGAACAAGCAGAGTAGGGATGTCTTCCCGCAGGCCAGTTTCGTACTGAGTACGCAGCGCCCTCGTCAGTGTAAAGTAATAAAACAGATGAGGTGTAGGATTATAAAATGTAATCAAACTATAATAATTATATACGACGGACAAAAAACCAAAAATTTATTGATAACTTTCCAGATTTATAATAAAATGGTGCTATGATATACTGTAAAGTTTGCGATAAACCGTTGATGTGCTAGGATAAACGCGATTGTAAAAATCGTATACTATTTGTGTTGCAGAAAATTTCGAGTTTTCGATTTTACCATATTAAGACAAATTGTATAGTCTTCGTTATCTATTTGTAAAGATTATTTTAATTATGCGTGTATTAACATCAGTAGATGTCGAGTGGTCGTTTTCTAAATATAATATCTTTTCAGCACGGCGTACGTTGCTCTCCGAGATAAATATGGAAACACACGTCATGCTGCAGTTATCTTATCAATCTTATCCATTTTGCGCTACATAACAACAGCTATGAATAATATACGTTATTTATTAAATAAAACATAATTGATATAAATAACTCAAGCGTCGTGAAGTTGCTCGTTTGTTCGTACGCTCGCATTGTTACGATCGTGGCCTGCAGGAATAAATTCTATGTAATAACTACGTGGCAAGATTCACACAACCTGAATATAGATACATATATACATATATATTATATATATATATAGCACACCTTGTAGAAAATTAATTCTTTACATAATTGAAATTTCATGTATTATAAAGCGCTATATTTCGAAAAGTTACTTATTTGAAATACAAAACAATAAAAACGCGAACCGTAAATAAACTTAAATGTAAATCAACCCAATACATTACAGTAGCAGAAAATTCCTGAGACATGAAAGCGCATTCTTGAGGGTTTACTGTGGAGGCTTGCGGTATTGCCTAGTACATTCGCTTCGCTTGATATTCTTGTGCTATAAATACAAAATAAAAATAACATGTGAATTGTAGCGATCGGGCATAATGAAACAGTGGGAAAAATGATCTATTTGTGTGGCTCTGAACTCCTCAAGCACATGTTACTTTTATTCTCCGAGTCTTATCTATTATTTAGTGTTGCTATTGTGGCCGCATCAGCTCCGTTCGGAAGGATAAATGCTTTTCATCAAAGTAGTAATTTAGAGTGATTTATTGAACGTCTTATTGTTCGGTCTCGGCGATACAAAAATATTTAATATCGGCATTAGAAGTGTTAAACGTTGAACGTGTCAGATAATTGACATTTCCTTGTGTATGGTTTTACTCTTTGATATAATTGTAGCAATGTTTATGAATAACCGCCGCGATAGGACAATATAATTCAATCTTTTCAAGCGTTTTTCCTAGAGCCGTGCACATGCGCATAACTGTATTTCTGCTTTTTTATGGCAAGTATGAGAGAGCGTTTTTATAGTACGAGAGAGCGTTTTTATATTCATCGGCGGAATTTTTTACCCCGCAGCTCTTTTTCATTTTCGGAAATAGGTAATAATCACTCGGGGCCAGGTCTGGGCTGAGGGTGGGTGACCCAAGGGGCTGTGAAAAAGCAGAACATCTTTTGTCAATTTTCCCCGTCTTTTCTCTTTAATGGCTTCTTTTTCTTTTTCAATATATTTATCTTTATAATCCTGCAAGTTTCCCAGCTGACACTTTAAATTTCTTGGATGCTGTGCCCTTTTTATGCCGAGATTCAGGTTCATTTCGTCTCCAGTAACAATTTCACTAAAAATTGTTGTATCGGATACTCCAACCATTTCTGCGAGTTGTTTCTTCTTTCTGCGAGTTGTTTCTTCTTTAGTCGAGCATCTTCGAGTACAATTTGTTCAACTTTTTGGATAAGTCACCTCAATGCTCCTGCCCGGCCTCGGGTCGTCTTCAAGGGATTCCCTTCCTTGTTTAAATAAACTATGCCACTTGTACACCATGGTTTTTCCTGGACAAGAGTCGCCGTAAACCAATGACATCTCATTCATTATGGTCGCGACTGATTTTCCTTGCCTGGTAAGGAACTTTATAACGGCACGATATTCGATTTTTTCCATATTTCACTTTTCACTCCTGATTATGTTACTTGGCTGACGATAGCTCAAAGACTAACTGTCTAATAACAATGAAACTTCGTATTTATACTAATCATGAGTCGCTGCATAGGCCACGCCCCCAATGCGCCTACTCACCCCCCTACAACCCGCTCATTCCGCGAATATAAAAACGTTCCCTCGTAGCTTGCACAATACGAACACATACTGTAAATGCATGGGTTATGGGAAATGTCACTGGTTTTCTATTAAATTAGAAGCTACGAATATTAGACGATTAATATAATATGCATCCTTTGCTATTTGAGAGCAGCTGGATATTAAATTTTTAATAGAAAATTTAATCACTTGCCAAAACTACAACTTCACGAATTAGTTTTTGTTTTGATGAAAATCCCAAGTTCTTCAAAGCGCAAAATTTAATATTTTCCAAATGTTATTTTACGTTTATACGTGGGTTGTTTTTTAAGTTTTGCATATAAAATTGAAATAAAACGGTAGGTAGCTTTTAAAGACTTCATTGTCTTTCGAAGTATTGTCCACGAAGATTAATGCACTTTTGCAAGTACTCGAACCAATTTTGAAGGCAGTTGTTGCACTCGTTTGTTGGTACAGTCAAAATTGCATTATTGAAGGTATCGACTGCTCTTTCTGACGACTGGAACCTTTGATCACGCAGTCCGTTCTTGATTTTCGGAAAGGTAAAGAAATCGTTGGGCTTATTATTATTATGGGGCAATTCAACGTTTTGTTACGTTAAAAATTAATTTGTCTTGCGTGCTGTGTGTGAACTTGCCATTGTCTTGGTGGAGTATGATTTGTTGTTCGGGGTTGGTTTTCGAAGCTCAGCGATGACTTGAGGCAAACAAATGGTTGTACACCAATCGACAGTAACAGTTCTTTGATTTTGTAGAGGAATTGTCGTCACATGACCTGCTTTCGAGACAAATGTCGCGACTATTTTTTTGGAGACACTTCGAGAACAGATAACTTTTGTTTGCTTTTCAACACCTCGGAACACCCAAACTGGCGTTTATTTTCTGGCGCGTATGAGTAAATTCGATATTTATCACCACTGACAATGTTGTATACATTTTTAAAGTTTCCGACGTTGAAGCCATCTTGAGTGTTTTGACACCACTTCATCTTCACTGCTTTCTGTTCTTCGGTTAACAGATGCGGTATCCAACGAGAAATTAATTTTTTACACATAATTATTTTTGCAAAATTGTTTGAATTGATATAATGCTTCATTGCCGAACACAAACCAACTCGGCGACTAGCTGTTAGAACGATAACAAATAACAACGATAAAATACAAGAAATATAACAATATCGGAACCGTAAAAAACACAAACATCATAAATCAAAACACTATTTTATCTGTCTTATACGTGACACATGTGTGCATAATACACATACTTTACATACTCCTGTTTCTATTGTTTCACGATTCCTTGCCAAGACGTAAAGCGTAACTCTATTAAAAAACGTTTGTACCCTGCCCTTTCTTTCTTCAACACATGTGACTACCGATGAATTAGACAAATGCCGTTACATGTTTGCATTTTGCAGCTTTATTGATGCACTGGCAAACTGTCGTGGTTTAAGCTTTATAATTTATTTTCTTTTTTTTCTCTTAATACGTTTTTTGTTTCAATGTTCTTATTTAATATTTGATACCTGTTATATTGTTTTGCAATTGACTACTGGACGAGTTAATAACACTATTATTAACACTAAGTTGAATAGTTAGATAATAAACTTATTGCATCCAAAAGTATCTACGTTTCTTACTTCTGTACAAAAGAAATAGTCAGTCCAACAGCTTCCTATCGTTAAGTTAATAAAAATTTCTACTATAAACAAACAGTAATACAAGATCGACAAAAAATACTGCGTGTTCATTAAAATTATTCATTTTCCACTTCCAAAATCATATCGATACAATTCTTAATGAGCATGAGCTTTATATTCATTATAGAATGCTGTTTTAAACTTGAGAAAGTGGAATTTTGAGTAACGATGTCATAGGAATAGAGGCATACTTAAAAAGAACGTCTATTTTAGCACACTAAGTTATTGGAAGAAATAAGGATTAAATAAAACACTTTGTCTAAATTTTACACTATATTATATATTTACTGCGACTAGTTTTGTCAGTTAGGACATTATCTAGCAAGTACAATGCACGTTACAATCTTCTTTATATAAGAGAATGAAAAGTAATTATTAAATACCGATTACAAGAAAAAATAAGGTTGAATTTTGACACCCCTTGTGTTCATATCTTCTAATGTAAACATAATATTATTGCAATATCAGAGATTTAAAGTATTGTCATACACTTTCATTATACTATTCTTCTCGAAAAAGTGACGATTTCTTTTAAATTTATTATTTTTATTTAAAGTTCACACTAACCATACGTATTGGCAAGGTGAAAAGTTCTTTCGGTTTGACAATGAAAGACGATTTAAATTTAAAAAATGATTTTAATTTTCTACATAATCTCCCTTGAGTTCAATACACTTGGTCCGTGTTTTTATTAAATCAATATTCCTCCGAAAGTGAGAGTTTTAAAGGCTGTCAGAAAATATTCTTCTACGGTCCTTTTAACTTCTTTTGGATGTGAATCGCTTTCCAGAAACAAATTTTTTCAAATTTGGGAATAATTGGAAGTCTGAGGGTGCCAAATCAGGAGAATAGGGAGGATGGCCGAGCAAATCGTACTCCAAATCCCGCAATTTTCCCATCGCTAACGCACCCTTGAGTGCGGGTGCGTTGTCCTGATGAAAAATTATTTTTTTCTTCTTCGAACGAGACCTCTTCTCGCGAATTTTGGCATCCAGTTGGTCAACAAGGTTAGAGTAATATGCGCTTGTAATTGTTCTGCCTTTTTCAAGGTAATCAATTAATTTCTTTTGCATCTCAAAATACGCCGGCCATGACTTTTCCGGCAGATGCGATCGATTTCGCTTTCTTTGGCGCTGAACCACCGGCTTCCACCCACTGCTTCTACTGCTGTTTCGTTTCTGGCGTGTAGTAGTGGACCCATGTCTCATCCATGGTGACAAATCGCCGCACAAAATCGGTCCAATGAATGCTCAGAAAATCGTTTGCGGATTTGCTTTTGATCGACATTCAGCAAATGCGGCACCCATCTTGCGCAGAGCTTTCTCATCTCTAATTCTTTGTACAAAATGTTTCGCATCCTTTCTTCCGATATCCCCACATCCTCAACTATCTCACTCACTTTCACTCGCCTATCGCCCAACACAATATCATGTACTTTTTCGATGATTTCTGGTGTGGTTGCGGTTTTTGGCCGTCCTTCACGTGGGTCATCTTCAAGGCCTCACACACGTTTAAACTCAGCTGCCCACTTTTTAATGGTTGACATCGAAGGAGCAGAGTCTCCATATACTTTTGTCAACTTCGGATGAATTTCCATAGGGGTTAAACCATCCAAAACAAAGAATTTTATAATAGCGCGATATTCGAGTTTATCCATTTAAAAAATAACACGCACGACGTCTACTAGAAAAATTCTTGCAAACAAACTACTTGAGAGAACAAGTTGAAAGTTTTCATATGAACTAAAGATACATGCAGCCACACAGAAAACATAATTTTTTGTTAATTGTAACGCCATCTCTGTGTCAGGCCGAGAACTTTTCACCTTGCCCACGTAAGTACATACTTTTTTAACATTCATTTCTCGTAAATGCAATTATAAAATGTTTATATTAAATTAATAACTGCCGTTATCAAAACAAAAAATTAATTAAAGTTAATTCGCATTCAAAATTGCGGTACGTACTTTGTGGGATAATGTATAAGTAAAAAAGGATTGCTTCGTTAAATCTATTCAAAAATAGTTTCTAATTTTGAGTCTTCGGTTAATTTATTAGCACCATATTCTTATATAATACACTTTTTAACGAATTTTACTAGCCAATTTTTCGAAGTATAGACTTTTTACGAAAAATGCACTTCCACATGTCGTCTGAAAGATTGTTTATTTTTGAATTTAAATAAGATGCACTCCTTCAAACTACCGTTTACAAATCTGATCGCAAACAGTTCACTGTGTCAAAATTAAGAATAGGAAAAAAAATATTGGATGACATTACTTAGTCATATATTTAAGGGAATTTGCCCCATTACCTCTATGAAGATATAATAGGAGATATAGATAAGAAAATTTCCTTTAATGATTTAAATTTTAAAATTCCATTAGTCTCTATAATCCGCTTAAAGATGGTGAAACCCAGGTAATTAACTTATCTTTTAGTACCCCATGCGCATCGACATTCAAATATACCTACTTCTGTATACAGCAGGTCTTATAAACCTTTTACCCATTTTAGCTTTAATATTTGATCTTGAATTTTAAACTTGTATTATTTTCTATATTGCACTACCAAGGTATACCAAAAACAAAAGAGCTAGGTATCAGAAAAAGTAAACGTTTGCACCCTGAAACAAAAATGAAATCGTCTGACAATTAGTTCGCTTTATCATTGAAGTCCGAATTGCTACCCTGCATAAATCGTAGATTAAACACAATAGGAGTTAAGGATTAAATGACGATACAGAATTCACATTTAAATCTGATACACAAAGAACAGAAATTAAGTTGGACTGAAGGTCAGGTAAATTGATTTATAGAACACTAAAATTATTATGAACTGAAGTGTTTAAGTTCGAATGAACGTCATAAACGGCTGATAGCTCAATGGTAAGCCCCTGGCTTATCACGCCGGGGTTTCGGGTGCGAATCCGATCGCCCGCTGTCTGGAAAGGTTCTTCCTGGTTTCACTTTCCCGTTTAAACGAAGAATTCTGACAAATAAGCACATTAAGTCGCACCACTGTAACAACTCATGGTCTGCTAACCCCATTGTAATTGTCGTCTATCTGTTGGGGAAATGCGAAGGCATGGACTATTATTATTATTATTATTATTCTGCGGCATAGGAGAAAGAATATGTACAAATGTAATGTAATGCATTGTAACACAAGTACGGAGGTGAAAATATTATAGGTTTGAAGTTATTTCGATTGTAGTAGAATTAATAATATCGTTTTACGTTAGCACCAAAAGTGTACTTAGGAATTCTTGTATGCTGCGAAAAAATGAACTCAAGCGTACGTCAAAAATTCTGAGATTCGAAGCATCGCACTAAACAACAATGACACAATTTTGATTGCTATTGGAAATATATGTATGTATGTACTTAATGCCAATGATTTGACAAGTAATTATCTTAGAAAGTTAATATGCCACTTTAAAAGTCAAATGATTCATTTTGAATACGAAACAAGCACTACTGAACCTTCTAATGGGTGTTTTTTAATCTGCATGAGAACTATCGATATCGATAACTATGCTTTGACAGCTGATAATGTCAAACTGTGTTGAAATTTCTGTTCAGTAAGGTTTGGCAAGTCATCATGAATCGTCTAAGCCAGAACAACGCTTCCAAATTGTGGAAATTTACTTCGAAAAAAATCAATCTATTCGCGAAGTTCATAGAGCACTTCGTCCATTTTATGGTCAACATAATCGGCCTAGTGAGCAAGCAATTCGTGCAGCTACTGATCGTTTTCGCACTAATTTTACTCTTCTCGATTCGAAACCGTCAACAAGACAAAGAAATGTGCGTACCGAACAGAATATTGCTGCTGTAGAGTGAAGTATTGAAGAAGACGCCGAAATGTCGATTCATCGTCGGTCTCAACTTGTTGGCCTTTGTTCTTCGACTACGTGGAAAATTTTACGTAAGGATCTTGGCTTACGTGCCTATAAAATACAGCTCATACAAGAATTGAAACCAAACGACCATCGTTTGCGTCGCATTTTTGCTGATTGGACTCATTCGAAACTGGCCGAAGATGAACATTTTTATCAAAGAATTGTGTTTAGTGATGAAGCTCATTTCTGGTTAAATGTCTACGTCAATAAGCAAAATTGCCGTATTTGAAGCACAGACAATCCTCAAGCCGTTAACGAATCACCATTATATCGATCAAAATTGACAATTTGGTGCGGTTTACACGCTGGCGACATCATCAATCCTTACTTCTTTCGAAATGTGTAAGGAGTTGCCGTTACGGTGAATGGCGAGCGCTATCGTGCCATGCTGACTGAATTTTTGTTTCCGAAAATTAATCAGCTAAACATCAACGACATTTGGTTCCAACAAGACGGTGCAACTTGCCATAGAGCGTACTTAAAAATCGATTTACTGCAAAATCAATTTGGTGACAACTTTATTTCCAGAAGTTGTCCTGTTCACTGGCCCCCTCGTTCATGCGATTTAACGCCTCTGGATTACTTTTTATGGGATTATGTTAAGTCTTTGATTTATGCCGATAAACCAGCAACTCTTGAAGCATTGGAAGTCAATATTCAAGCCTCCATTGACGCTATACGACCAGATTTATTGGAAAAAGTAGTCAAAAATTGGACTAATCGAATGGATCATGTAACTCGTACCCACGGCGGACATATGCCGGAAATCATATTTAAAAAGTAAATGCCATGAAATTATCTACCAGATTATAATAAAGAAATTTCGTTCCAACAATATTTCTGTCTTGTATTATCATTTCAAGTTCTCAAGCTCTTAAAAAACACCCGTTATAAAGAATTTCTGTGTGACTGTTTTGCTACAAGCAACAGCCCTATACAAAATGTAATTTCAGTGAAATTACAAACGAAAATTTTGTGTCGGTGGGTGTGAGTTTGAAAAAACAGATATGTATACTTCGTTTTAGACGTTTGCTTAGAAATCTTTGCTTCGTATGCTATATCATTTCAAAACAAATTTAAGTTAATCATTGAGTTAGTATATTGACTAAGGAATGAATAAAACACTAAAGAATAAGGAGAATACTAATTAAAACAAACCGAAAACGACAGATCATTCTCCACCACGACAATGCGAGCTCTCACAGGTCGGTTCAAACAATTGAATATTTGACCGGGCAAAACATTGAATTGATGAGCCATCCGCCGTACAGTCCTGATCTAGAACCATGCGATTTATTTTTGTTCCTACACGGGAAGACGGTGGTCAAGGGTTTTCTACGCCGGAAGAGGCAATTGAGGCATTCGAAACTCATATTTTGAAGATACCGCCTCCACAGTAACAGCAATGTTTTTCGGATTGGTTTAAACGAATGCAAAAGTGCATTGATTTTCAAGGAGAATATTTTGAAAAGCAATAAAACTATTTTCGACAATAAATTTTTCTTTGTTTGCTATTCCTGAAATATAAACGTCGTTTTGTTAAAATGGAAAAAGCAGAGTATCGTGCGGTGATTAAATACTTCGTAATTAAGGATATGAAAGCTACCGAAATAAAAGATGAGTTACGGGAAACATCATCCGCTACAATAAGTAGATGGGTAAATGAATTTAAATGTGGTAGAACAAGCTGTGTTGATGAAGAGCGCTCTGGAGCACCCAAAATCGTGACTTCTAAGGAAATGATTATAAAAATTCATAATATTATTACGCAAGATCGACGACTCAAAGTGAGAGAGATAGCAGACATGGTAAACATTTCAACAAAATGCGTACACCACATTTTAACGAAAGAATTGGGCCTATCCAAACTTTCGGCAAGATGGGTGCCGCGATTGTTTACGACTGATCAAAAGTTCACTGGCTTGCGCATTTCCAATGACTGTTTGGACCTTTATAAGCGGAATCCGGTTGATTTTTGTAGGCGATATGTTACTTGAGATGAAACATGGATACACTACAGTACACCCGAAACTAAACAACAGTCGAAACAATGGTTAGAACGTAGTTCTGCACCTCCAAAGAAAGCGAAAACCACTTTATCGGCAAACAAGATGATGGCATCAATTTTTTTGGGATGCAAATGGCATTTTGCTCATTGATTATCTCCAGAAAGGTACCACAATAAACGCACAATATTATGCAGAACTTCTACAAAAATTAAATGTTGAGATTCGTGCTAAACGGCCAGGAATGGCAAAGAAAAAGATTCCGTTTTACCAAGACAACGCTCCCTCGAATACAAAATCCACGAATTCCATTTCTAATTAGTAGCGCATGCGCTTCCAAAATCGAAAACGACACTAGGTGGAAAGAAATTTTCTTCTAACGACGAGCTTATCAACTTCGTAAATGAGTATTTTGCAAGCCTTCCGGAATCGCATTTTAGAGATGGCATAAGGGCATTGGAGCACCGTTGTAATAAATGTATTGCTTTCTTAGGAGAATATATTGAAAAATAAAAATTATTTTGTATTTAAAAAATTCGTTTTTCTTTTCCATTCTCACTACTTTTCAAACTACCCCCGTAGTACTGCTGAATTCAACGAAACGTTTTCAATACATTAAATTATATCTCTTTGTTATCTATAAACTCCGCGATAAACTCGACAAATTGAAGATATAAAAAGTTTCGAAAACAGAAACTTTATTTTTTTAAATTCTTTCCTAAATTGTATAAAATCAAATACACTAATCGACTAGTCCACATTAATAACTCTAATAGAATTAATTTATGGCACAAAACCATATGCGCAAGTTATTTTGTTAAATATATTTTCGCAATAGACACGTATCTTTGTACATTATCACTTTAGAAATCACACATGCATAGACCAAGTCTAAATGATATATAAAACAGACTCAAGGAAAGTGAAAACCATTGTTTACTTAAACTGTTTGTTCTCATGACCCACCTCTGGTTACTATGCTCAATTTTCATGCATCGCCTGCACAAACAACATGCTTGTAAATCCGTTATTGTGGTATTTGCAATACATTTAGAATTAGGCTCTCTGCGCGAAATGTTTTGCAAGTGTTTAACGATCGATTTTTTTCCTCACGTTACTGATAAAAATATCGCAATGAAATCTAATATTTAAAGACGTTTAACCGGCACAGTAGGTTAAGAAACTGATATGTTGCCAATTATGTTGTAATTAGTTAAATAAACCTTGATTGAAGGTAAAATAAAATTCATGTAACGAGAATAAAACCAGAGCATGTTCCAATATAGAATTATATATAGATGTGTGTACGTACTTTTAATTATTATAATTACTTTTGCCATTGATATAAATTATCGTATTATTATAAATTCATTTTGTCGGTTCATATCAGATTTGCGACCTAGAATGCTGTGGTTAATAACAAATCTAAGCGCTATATCCTAACATAAATGCAAAGCTTTATCAATTCGATTTTAAACATGACGTCCAAATGTTTGCAAAGACTTTAAATTACGCTGTGTATGGAAAATATACTTTCAAATAAAAAAGATGCGTAAAAAATACAGACAGAAATGTTAAAGAAGGTCTACATACTCTTCATACATAATAATTCACTTTTTGTCTTGACCAAAAGTTCTTTATTTACGGAATATTTAAACACCGAAAGCCATTATTTTTAAAAGCTCATTCGCCCAAAGTAATCAAGGTTCTACGCTTCAGTTTCAATTTTTCCCACAGGCTAGATATGGGTGTATGATATAAGATGATTCATTCAGAAGTACTTTATTCAAAAAATAAAAAAAATAAAAACTTTAAATTTTATCGGGTATTATTTATTATCACACAAAAGCACCATTCATAACATTTATTCCTTAAAAATTATTCCCTTCAAATGTTGGCCGTAACTGCGCCTAACATGGTCCATTTCGAAGTTCCAATTTTCGATGACGCGTTCGAGTATTTCAAGCGGTATTCAGCGAATAACGCGAGCAATGTTTGGCTTCTAATTGCTCAATCGTAGCTGGCTTATCCATGTAGACTTTGGACTTTACGTAGTCCTAAAGGAAAAAGTCTAAAGGTGTGATATCGCATGATCTAGTCGGCCATTGCACAGGTCCACTACGTAAAATTAAATGTTCACCAAATTGTTCTCGCAATGAAGCCATGTTTTCACGGGCTGCGTGGCAAGTAGCGCCGTCTTATTGGAACTAAATGTCGTCAAGATCACGGACTTCAATTTCAGGCAGCAAATAGTCAGTTATCATGACGCGATAACGGACGCCATTCACAGTTACGTTCCAGCCGTCTTCATTTTTGAAGAAATATGGACCGATGATTCCACTTGCCCATAAAGAACACCAGACCGTGGTTTTCTCTGGATAATGGCAGCTCTTAAATGCTCACCAAATCGTTCTCGAAATAAAGCCATGCTTTCACGGGCTGTGTGGCAAGTAAAGCTATCTTATTGGAACCAAATGTTGTCGAGATCACGGGCTTCAATTTCAGCCAGCAAATAATCCGTTATCGTGGCACGATAACAGGCGTCATTCGCGGTTACGTAGTGAAATCTTCATTTTTGAAGAAATATGGTGCGATGATTCCACTTGCCCATAAACCATACCAAACCGCGGTTTTCTCTGGATAATGGCAGCTTTTAAAACTCTTCGAGTTGCTCTTTACTCCAGACAGGGTAATTGTGCTTATTAACATAACCATAAAGCCAAAAATGGGCCTCATAACCGAACAAAATTTTAATTCAAAACAATGGATTTTCTTCAAGCTTTTCAAGAGCTCAAAGACTGAAACTGTGACGATTGAATTTTATATGCTTTTAAACCAAAATCCTTGCGTAAATTACGATAAGTTGTGGCATACGACAGGTCAAGCTGTTGAGATCTACATCCATGTCGCGTACGCCCTCAGTTACCATCGCTATACTTTCTTCATTACGTGTTGGATGTGGTCTATTTGGTCGCGTATTATCCAGTAATGAAAATCGAGATATTGAAATGTACCTACTTGTACATACTGTTCGTTTACACGTATTGATAGGTTGCTAGTTTCTTTTCTTATTACCGTTACTATTACCCTGTCTGTATTTATCTCTTCGTTTCCAACATACCATCCCACGTCACCGGCAAATGCATTTTCAGCGATTCTTATTCCTTCCAAATTTCTGTAGCCAACTGTCAGTTTCTTCACCTTGTTCTTGACGTCATTCGTTATGTCGTCCATTATCACTGTGAAAAAGATGTTAGTGGTGATCAAATTATTTGACATACAAAAATCTATCAATCTTTCGCCATTGTTATTTTTAATATTCTCACCATGAATTGCTGTACTTTCCGTTTCTATTTTTAAAAGTATTTCTTTAAAAAATAAATGCACTCAATATCTATTTTGAATAAAAATACAATTAATATAAAAACATGAAAGGCCACATTTTTAGTGCTGCTTTAAAATGTCAACGATATCGATAAATTAATGAAATTGTCAGGAAATCGTTCCATTTATGTAACAAATACTTGTCGAGAGTTCCATGGAAATCGTAATTTTCCATTCGCATTCAGTAAAGTAAGAAAATCTATTTTATTTCAATGTTTAGATATCTGTACTTACTGCTCGTTATTTTGTAGATATTATTTCGACTGAACTGGATCTAATGGTAGAAATCAAAGCAACATTAAATGCCCATTAAGTACCTACAACACTACTTTCAAGAACTTGCATTTAGATCGCAATTAGATAACTTTTGGTATCGTAAAAGTTATATTCGTTTGTCCCTCCTTAAAATGCTTGTATTCAATATAGAAACGCGTAGAACCCAAAGAACGTAAATATTGGAAAAACATGTTTCCGAGGTTTAGATGATTGTAGTCGGCAAGAAAAATTAATTTCTCTGTGCCAATCTACTGATTATAAAGCGTGTTTCAAAGTGCGCGTTTTTTTTAAGATAAATAAAATATAGATGCCGCACTGAATTTGGATATGTGGACATTTAAAAAGTGTGATGTATGACATTTATAAAAATGGCTTCGTACACGATACAACAACGCGTTTAAATTGTTGAATTATTTTATGAAAATCAGCGTTCTGTGAGAAAAGTTTTTAGAAAATAACGTGAATTTTATGGTTTACATAATCGTCCATCTGAAAGCACTATTGGTCGAATTATTAAAAAATTTCAAGAGACAGGTTCCGTGGAAGATCAAAAAAGTGAAAAATACCTACGACTGTATTTTTCACTTTTTTTATCTTCGTCATTCACAAGAAAATATTAGTTTGGCTCGTAAAAGTGTTGCTGAAGATCCTGAAATGTCCATTAGACGACGTTTACAACAACTTGGACTTTGGCATATTTTACACAAGGATTTAGCTCTGATACATATAAGGTTCAAATAGCACAGGAACTGAAGCCATTAGTTCATTTAAAACGTCGTTAATTTGTCAATTGCATCAATGAACAACTAACTGATTTTTCTCAAAAAATAATGTTTTCCGATGAGGCACATTTCGAATTTGGTGGCTATGTTAATAAACAAAATCGCCGTATTTGGGGAGAGGAAAATCCACGAATTTTTCATGAGAAACCTGTGCATCCTAAACGAGTTACTGTTTGGTGTGCATAACGGTCAGGTGGTGTAATTGGAACTTACCTCTTTAAAAATGCTGCTGGTGAAGCTGTAACTGTTAATGGTGATCGATATCGTCGGATGATAACCGAATTTTTGTGGCCTGAATTAATGAATATTGATCTAAAGTATATGTGGTTTCAACAGAATTGCGCTACACCTCGCTTTGCACACGAATCAATTGATTTATTGAGAGAAAAATTTCCTGGACGTATAATCCCAAGAAACGGTGATGTTAATTGGCCACCAAGATCATGCGATTTGACACCGTTAGACTATTTTCTTTGGGGTTATGTGAAAAGTCAGGTCTATAAAAACAATCCACAATCAATTCCTGCTTTGAAAGATCAAATTATTCGTATCATTGGTGAGATAGAGCCTCAATTATGTCAAAATGTAATTGAAAATTTTAACAAAAGGGTGGACGTCTGTGGAGCTGCAAGAGGAGGCCATTTGGCAGATATTATTTTTCGCATATAAAGGTCGTAACTGATACTTCAATTACCAATAAAAAGTTTTTGAAAGTGAATGCAAATTATGTGGTTTATTTATTCTTAAAGAAAACGCGAAATTTGAAACATCCTTTAGACTATATAGTTCTTGAAATGCACGGAAATTGAATAATTTCACCTAGGAATAATTCGTCTTATTTAATCAACGCTATATCTTCTACTTATCCGGCACACATTGTATATGAATTAGTATTTCGTGGTTTAAACCAAGAACGATCATTTCTTTCGTCAATAAATAAATATTTGCACCAAAAATTAATTCGCCGCATACTTTTCAACGTCCAACGACAATGAACTACAAATTAATAGAATATTTCTTGCCGTGACGCGCAACGTCTGTTTAAGTAAACGCTTAAAATTACAAAAACACCACTTCGAGTTGTAGTAAAATTAAATTGATTTTTCTGCACATTACTCGACGACGACGCACTACACTTCTAATAAACAATTAACCTGATTGCGAGATAATTAAAAGATTTATTAGCGTTGTACAACCTGTATTCCAATCTTCAATTTGACACAGCACGACTTTGAGAATAATTCAAAATAATGCCTTGCTACTTAAACTATATGTGAAACTAATCCGGTGACTATATCCGGGTCGTGACCTCCTTCTGACCTCAATAATTCCAAAAGGTTCATCATTTGAAGTATGTGTGTAACCCAATAGCCGCTCCGATCAAACTATTGAATCTCTTTTAGCGTTCGCGTCGCTACAATATATGAGTTTCACATTTAATATTATTTATTGGTGTGATTCAGTTAAAAAAAAAACTGTTTTTGTTTATTTCAGATGAACCAACAGTGTAAAGTATGCGGAGAACCGGCTGCGGGATTTCATTTCGGCGCATTTACATGTGAAGGATGCAAGGTAAAGATAAACACACGATAATAATAATATACACGAAGGAGAAACAAATTGAAGCCATTGCTGCCAACAAAAACTATTAACTATGAAGCTCACAATTTCCAATTCACTTTCATTTTTATAAATCACGTTCAATGACATAATAATGAAATATTTGAATACAAATAACACGATTTATTATTCATCTGTTATTCTAAATCGACGCTTCGAGATATTTTTATTGAATATGACGTGAAGATACTGTAAAATGTAAATTTATATAAATACATTTAGACGTTGAGATCCGGCACTGTTATTATTTTTAAATTTTGCTTTGTAGTTCACACCACGGACTTACAAATAAGATTCTCTTTTACGATGTAGGAATAAAATTAAACAATATCCACGACATTTGCATGTTTTATTTCCAGCACTATACGACCCTTAATTATGGTGAACTGAGCTTTGCTTATTCTGAATACATTGGTTGTTCTCCATCATCTTCCAATTTTATTATGAAAAATATATTAGGTGCGCAAATAAGTTCTCGCTGTTTTTTTGATGAAAATGCAACTTTATCGTGAAAAAATGTTTACAAACGAAACATTCAAAATATTGCCCATCGCTAGCGACAACTTTTTCCCATCTTTCTGACAGAGCTTGAATACCGTCATGGTAGAAGTGTTCGTCTTTTGAGGCTATCCACGAATCAAGCCATTTTGAGATGTCTTCATATGAGCGGAACTGCTGATTAGCCAGACCATGTGCCATCGAACGGGACAAGTAATAATCGAACGGCAAAATATCTGGGGAATATGGCGGGTGGGGTAGGAACTCTCATTTGAGCGTTTTTAAGTCGGTTTTAACGGGTTTGGCAACGTGAGGCCGAGCGTTGTCATGCTGTAGAATCACTTGTTCGTGCCTCTGCTCGTATTGTGGCCGCTTTTCGGGCAATGCTCGGCTCAATCGCGTCAATTGAGTTCGATACCGTTCCCCAGTGATAGTTTCGTTCGGTTTCAACAGCTCATAATAAATAACACCGCCCTGGTCCCACCAAATATACAGCAAAACCTTCGCAGCATGAATATTCGGCCGAACCGACGACGTAGAAGCATGACCGGGTAGTCCCCATGATTTTGTTCTCTTTGGGTTGCTGTAATGAATTCATTTTTCATCACCCCTAACGATGCGATGAAGAAAACCCTTCCTTTTTTGCCGCTGGAGCAGTTGTTCACAGGCGAAAAAACGACGTTCAACGTTCAACCCAAGTTCCTTGTTTTTGAATCATTCCCAACGCATGCAATCGCTGGGAAATCGCTTGGCGGGTAACTCCTAATACTGAAGCAAGCTCTTTTTGCGTTTGGCACGGATCCTCATCGAGCAATGCCTCCAATTGAGCGTCTTCGAAGGTTTTTGATCTTCCTTCACGCGAACGGTCGTCAACATCGATATCACCGTCTTTGAAGCGATGGAACCAATCACGGCACGTTGTTTCACTTAGAGCAGCATCTCCGTAAACTTTTTAGAGTTCTCGATGCGCTTCAGCCGCCGTTTTCTTCGAATGAAAGAAGAAAAGCAACACTTCCCGCAAATGACGATTATTTGGCACAAAATCAGACATTTTCACACAACCAAAAGTATATGACGCAAAATCACAAAATCACTAATGTGTCAAAGCAGTTTGTTTACCATATGTCTAAGCTTGGTTCATGACGTTTTGGTTATGGCACAATCGACCAGCACTTACTTCTGGAACCATCTCTTGAAAAACCAGCGATAACTTACATACTTGTGCAGCTAATAAAATATTAGCGATAAATACTGTTGGAGCCTGTGGTTTACTGAATTATTCAAAAACGGCAAAAAAGTGTTACCATATTAATGTTCGTACTCTGTACGCGTATTTCGACAACTAAGTTATCATTATCAGCAGATTATTAATCACAGTGTAGCACAGTGTATTCGCGGTATTGCTTACACAGAAAAACTAAATACACAGCGTGTGTTTGGTTTTTGAAGAGATTGATGAGCATTACCGCGAATTCAAGTGTAAAACTGTAATTATCTGCTGACGATGACAACTTAGTTGTCGAAATACGCCTACAGAGTACGAACATTCGTATGGTAAGGTTTTTTTTGCCTTTCTAATAATAATAATATAAAATATTATCGGCAAAATTCATACATTTCCATAAAGAACAAGAGCAAATGTGCAGATATAAAATAATTACGAGCAAATATAAATGAATCAAAATCATTAAATTTTTCTTGACACACCACAAAATGAATAAGACTGACAAAATATCTGCAGCATGAAGTAAGTTTCCACATTTGTCTCGGAGAGCAACGTACACTGTCCGGAAAGGTGGTCTTATATTTAGACAATGACCGCACGCTCGCATAATTAAAATATCTTTAGAGTTAAATAACGAGCCTATACACGCACCGAAATAAATTTGCCTTAATCTGGTAAAATCGAAATCTTTCTTTATAACACTCTCGAACTTTTCTACAACACACATATCTTTCGTCACTTGTAGCACATAACGACGAGAGTAGATCGTTCACAATTTGCATTAAATCCACTAACGACAACCCAGTGTTATGAATTTTTTCCATTGAGTCACACAAATCTTTATTTTTTATTACTTTTAGCACAAAACAGCGATTGTTCATCGTTCATAATTTGCATTGACTCCACTAACGACAACTCAGTGTTTTAAAATTTTTCTATTGAGTCACACAAATCTTTATAATTGTCGTAAACAACTTTCAAACGCAAGTAAAGGATGTTTCAAATTTCGCGGTTTTTTTAAAGAATAAATAAAACACATAACTTGCGTTCACTTTCAAAAACTTTTTATTGGTAATTGAAGTATCAGTTTATCATCATTTATATGCGAAAATAATATCTGCCAAATGGCCTCCCCTTGCAGCTTCACAGACGTCCACTCTTTTCTTAAAATTTTCAATGACATTTTGACATAATTGAGGCTCTATCTCACCAATGACACGAATAATTTCATCTTTCAATGCAGGAATTGATTGCAGATTGTTATAAACCTGACTTTTCACATAACCCAAAAGAAAATAATCTAACGGTTTCAAATCACATGATCTCGGTGGCCAATTAACATCACCGTTTCTTGAGATTACATGTCCAGGAAATTTTTCTCTCAATAAATCAATTGATTCGTGTGCAAAGTGAGGTGTATCGCCATCCTGTTGAAACCACATATCCTCTAGGTCAATATTCATTAGTTCAGGCCACAAAAATTCGGTTATCATCCGACGATATCGATCACCATTGACAGTTACAGCTTCACCAGCAGCATTTTCAAAGAAGTAAGGTCCAATTACACCACCTCACCATAATGCACACCAAACAGCAACTCGTTTAGGATGCATAGGTTTCTCATGAATAATTTGTGGATTTTCCTAACCCCAGATACGGCAATTTTGTTTATTAACATAGCCACCAAGTTCAAAATGTGCCTCATCGGAAAACATTATTTTTTGAAAAGAATCAACTGGTTGTTCATTGATGAAATTGACAAATGAACAACGTTTTAAATGATCTAATGGTTTCAGTTTCTGTGTTATTTGAACCTTATATGCTTTCACAGCTAAATCCTTGTGTAAAATACGCCATGTTGTTGATCCACTAAGTCGAAGTTGTTGTGAACGTCGTCTAATGGACATTTCAGGATCTTCAGCAAAACTTTCACGAACCAAACCAATATTTTCTTGTGAACGACCACTATGACTGTATTTTTCACTGTATTTTTTGATCTTCCACGGATCCGGTCTCTTGAAATTTTTTAAAGATGGACGATTATGCAAACCATAAAATTCACGTAATTTTCTAAAAACTCTTTTCATATAATAATTCAACAATTTGAACGCGTTGTTGTACCGTGTATTAAGCCATTTTTATAAATGTCATACATCACACTTTTTAAATATCCACATACCCAGACAAATTCAGTGCGCCATCTATATTTTATTTATTCTTAAAAAAACCGCGCAATTTGAAACACCCATTACATACATAGGTAGTTCTTTTATTGTACTTGTAACATATTCTCTATTAGTTTGTTTTTTTTGTAAAAGCATTTTTCAATTATACTTCAAGTATATAACCACGTGCAATATTTACAATTAATTAGTCATTCTGTGCCAAATTCAGGAACATTAAGCAAAATAAAATATTTCTCTATTAAAAAATTATTCAAAAAAATAGTTTTAAAAAAGTACAGTCGTTGTTTTAAATTTAAATAATATTTAGCGCCTAAACTAATGTAATTTTAACTGTCCCATAAATAGAACACTGGCCTATAATGGATCAAGTCATATTTACTCATTTTAGTCATTTGTTTCTACTACAACTCCGGACTACTTGAATATTAATGAATTGTAAGAATATAGTTATTTCTCTAGAATTTGAGATAAATTTCTAAGTTTCCACATTAAAAGTTTGATAATATCTTTGTGTACCTTCACCAATCTAGAGGTTGCTCAGTGACGATGCATGAGGATTGACAATGTCGTCTACACTCAAATGGAGATAAACACACATACGTGTACAGTCTTACATATGCATGAATATCCAATTATTTTGTACAATGCCAATGCTTTATTTAAAATATGCTTAATCACTATACTACATAACCATAATGATGATACATAGGAGTTCACGAGTAATTATTACCAACATAGGAGCTTTTGACCGATACGTAAGTTCGCAGAAATGCTTCTGGTGATTCGTTTTTTTTGACATTCCTATATACAGAGAACTGCAAGAATCTACCTTGTTGCACTTTGCGAATGCCTTCAGTTGTGCTAAAGTTTATTTAAATAAATTGATAAAATTGCAAAATGCAAGTCGTTATAAAGAAATGCATAATAATATAAACGATGTATTGGTTGATTCTGTTCCTGTCTTATAAGCATACATCAAGGACAAAGGCGTCCAAATAATCGTGATTAAAAAATGTCGATTAGATTGAATAGCAGTACGCAATTCTTGAAGAATTATAGCAAACTTTATAGCAGGAACATGAAAAGTTTAGTTGACTAGAATACAAAGGGTACTAGGAAAGTTTTGCAATATGATCAACAATGAATCGTAGGAAGCTGCTTGTTGCTGCATATTGAGACATGTTCATACGTGCATAGTAGTAGGCTCAGTTATTCATTAGCAGTGAGAGTGTAAAGTGCTTGCGATGGCATCGTGGTCACGAAATGAGATAAGGGCAGTTTTGCGTTATAATTTCGTGCGTGGTTTAAACATAGACCAGTGCTTCGAAGAAATTACTCTTGCACTAGGTGATGTTTGTCCACATCGCACAACGATATTCAGGTGGTATAGAGAATTACAAAGGGGAAATTTAACTGTGTGTGGAGGATGCCGAGAGGTCGGGAAGGCCACGAACGTCAGTTACGGAGGAAAACGTTACTACTGTGAGGAAAATGCTTGGCGAGGACAGGCGAGTGATCTACCAACAGATTAAAGAGTACTTCAGGCATAAATGCACCAGCAATTTGTTCGATTCTGCATGATCATTTGCGCGTGAATAAACTTTGTTCTTTCTGGGTGCCGCATCGACTGACCACATGTTTTGCTAAACCGGATTTTTCTGGCCGATTGAATTTTATGTGCGCTATATGTTCTTTATACGGGGGTTTCTATCGATCGTTTTGTTTGGCCGATGTATTGTTTATTGCAATCTAAACATTTAATTCCATAACTTTCCGATTTTTTGTTGTCCCCGACTTTGTCTTTCGCATTTCCTAAAAGGGATTTGATGAAGGTAGTGGACCGAAATGTGATTTGAAAACCGCGCTCTTTAAAAACACTATTTCAATTTTTCGTCAAACGGTTATAAGGTAAACATACAATAATAGGTGACTTACATTTGGTATCCCAGATTGTTTTTCTAATGTTTCTTCTTGTTTAAAAAATTATGTGAAACGAATATACAGTGCACGTTTTGGCTTTCAACGGACATTTGTTCCGTACGGCTCTTTGGCGTAGTTTTCCAGGTACGACACTGTTTAATTATCTGCTGATGATGACTGGAATACGTATACAGATACGAAATTTAATGTGGAAAGGGGTTATATACCAACCTTCAGTGATTAACTTAATCAACTACAGGCTCCATCAAAATTACAGTCTACATAGAATATATGGTTTTATAAAATGTGTTTGAAGAATCAAGTGTTCCTTAAATACATGAAGCTTAGAAACCGGAACACCTCCAGTAACTGCGTGACGTGATGCACATATCAAAAAGTTTCTTTTCGGAAAATATCAATTTCTATTGTATGATTATTTTTAATTATTAAAATATCTGAGATAGGTAAGGTGTCATTGTTTTCTTTTGCTGCAGTGAATTTAATCGACCGGAACTTTGAATTTAAGTCTAATATATATATATATATATGTTTGTCAAAAATCGCAAAAATATCATCTACATACCTAATCCATGCTCTTATATAAGTATATTTGGCGTTATATTTAGATTTAACTTCAAAATGTCTCATGAATAAATCCCCTATAAATGGAGAAAGACAATTGCCCATTACTGTTACGTACTTATTTCTGTTCATAAAATTTACCTTCGAACTAGAAACAATTTTTAGACATAGGTAGGGTTATCGACCGCAAATGTTCATTTACTTTTCCGATTCGATATTATTTTTATTAAGAAGAGTCTTTTAAATATTTTAAAGTTTCTGAAATAGAATATAATAGAAGAAAATTTCTCAGTCTTCCAATTTATAATCCTTGATTAAAATCTACTGAATTGGCAACTGACAAACTTTCAAGTTTTTCCTGCAAATTTTCGTATTCATTCACCATTTTGAAATCAAGTAAGTCGGTGAGATAATCTTTGAAACAATCAGTCTCATCGAATTACCTGGTCTGTGTATCTTTGTTAAACAATACATTCTCGGGATCGTCGGATTACTCACACTTAATTTATAAATCCGGTTAGAACCCATTAACCTTGTATATTTTTAAAGCGCCTTTAGTGTCCTTAATCATTTTAGGTACTGGATTTTTCTTAGACTTCAAATACGAACCTTTTGAAATTAAGTTTTTCATTCTGAAAATAACCGGTTTTTTCCAAAGTTACTGGCTTATCTCTTTTGTCTATTTTTAAGTAAAAAATAGTCTTTTGATCGAAGACTTTTAATCGAGTTTTACTCATTATTAACTGAATTTTGCTTGTGTTGCTATAAATTCTCCTTAATTTGGATTTTGCAAGCTTCTCTAATGGATCAATAAGGTTGATATATAACCCCTTTCCACAATTAACTATTTGTAAATTCTGTATACGTATTTCGACAACCAAGTTGTCATCATCAGCAGATAATTTCAAAGTGTCGCACCTTATTGATCAAGTCAATCAACCACAGGCTCCATCAAATTCAACTTCTCTAATGGAGTTTTTAGAACTTGGTTCTAAATTGTTAATCGATGTTTCAATGCTTGCAATCCGTCCCTCTGCAGGAGTATCACTGTTAGGTAAACAATATTTTAAACCTTTGTTGAGCAAGTCTAATTCTTCAGGATTAAAAGTCAGATGAATTATTGAGGACTAGTGTTTCATTTATAGGATTTATATTAAAAACATTTTCTAATGGCGGACGAAAATCTTTGAATTTCTTATTTACACCTTTAACTTTTTTTTCCAATTTGTAGTTTGCGTTTTCACCGATTCTCTTATAAAAATTAGACGACCATTCAAATTCAACATTTAACTTTTTGACTTATTTATAAATCGTACGATTCTGATTCTAATCTACTCTTTCTACAGTACAATATAGTACAGTAAGTTAAAGTTTTATCCACTTCATTTTCGCATATAAATTTACTTTAATATTCCAATTCTACAATTCGACGTCACTTTTATTTTGTTAAATTTAGAAAAAACTTTTATTTTTTGCACCGTTTAAAGAAATTAATATCTGCACTTAATAACTTAACTCTACTGTGCAACTTGTGAAATTGAAGAATTCAAAACACACGTATCTGCTGGTGAAGTAATATTAGCGGTCTTCTGGGACAAGGGAGGCCCAACTTTTGTGCTTACTTGAAAAACAGCGTGCTGTGAATAGTAAACACTATTCTCGATTGTTCAAAAATAAGGAGAAACCTCCGATAAAGGCAGAAACATCCTGGTGCTCTCTTCTAAGGTGTTATCATTCTACTGCACGATAACACCTGCCCCCACACCATCCAAAAAACATGAGATCATCAAAAAAACTTCGATACGGGAGATGTGCTCTAAAAACGTGTACAACATTGTCAGGGGTAATTAATCTTGGATTGGGGTGTTTCAAGGTGAATAAAAGTTATCCGTTCTCTAAGTGTCTCCAAAATGATGGTCGCAACATTTGTCTCTAAAGTAGGTAATGCAGCAACAGTGCCTCTACAAGATCAAAGAACTGTTACTGCCGATTGATATACAACCATTTGTTTACCGCAAGTCATCGCTGAGCTTCGAAAAACCAACCCCGAGTGATGAATCATCCTCCATCAAGACAATGTAAGTTCGCACACAGCACACAGGACAATTGAATTGTTAACGCAATACAACGTCGAATTGTTGGACCATCTTTCGTACAGTCCGGATTTAAGTTCCCACGATTTGTTTCCCTTTCCGAAAATTAAGAATGTACTGTGTGGTCAAAGGTTCCAGACGTCAGAAAGAGTAGTCGATGAATTCGAAAACGCAATTTTTTGCGTTTTCGAATTACAGTCAAAAGACTGTACCAACAAACGAACAACTGCTTCCAAAGTTGATTCGAGCGCATGCAAAAGTGCATTAATCTTCCTGAAGAATACTTCGAAAAACAATGAAGTCTTTAAAAGCTATCTACTGTTTTATTCCAGTTTTATATGCAAAAGTTAAAAGACAAACCGCATAGTAGGTTGAAAGAATTATGGCCAAGAATTCGTGTGTTTGGCCCCATTGTGCAGCGGTTCGTAGTGCCTGCATTAGTAGGGTTTTAGTTTTAGGCAAATGTTCATTAGACATTTTTAACTTCAAATTGTAACACATACTTAAGCTGTGGCTACCATGTCACAGGACATCCTGTATAATATATAAAAGGATTGAAATGAATGTGGTACGTAGACTTCCGCGCTCGTGAGCCATACTATCTGCTTCTGAGCTTCCAGACAGGACCGCTTCAGTGGTATAACTGCAGACGTTTAGGCAGTTATACCAGTGACGCGGTTCAAGACCGGAAGCCCAGAAGCAGATAGGATTGAAATGAACTTTTGCAATTAAATTTGGCGCCATAAATACTGGAAATTCGTGATGTTTTAGTAATCTAACGGCTTTAATAAAACCGATGTTACCATCTAACGATGTAAATTAAATCCATCTGTTTGCTCATCTGAAATAATCATCCCATTGTATTGTACGATATTGTAGAATTAGCTGAACAAAATAACCATTTACTTTTGACGCACTTTGTAAGCTGAGAAGTTCAAAAATGCACCTGTACATGCGTACGTATCGTTTTAAAAAGCGAATAAAAAACTCTAGATGGCTGTCTATCATGAGTAGTTTGTTAACCGCTCTACTTATTCTACAACTTGTGGCGCTACTATCGTACGCAGTCGTACGCCACGCGTGACGTGTGCCCTCGCTCGCGACAATCTTACGTCATGCCAATTCGATTTCCGATTCATTGTTGCATGAAAACTCGGCCAGATTACGCGGTCCGAAATGCGCTATTGTCACTAAGTAGTTCCCTTCATCGTTATTCTAACTACGTTCAAAATTGCGTGTAGTAATATTATGTAAGAGGTCGATAAAGGAAAAGTAATCAAAATTTCATAGTACTCATTAATGGAATATCGTGGTTACCGCAATAAGAAAACAGGTTAATTGTTGTACTTCACTTTATATGCGTTACATATTTTATTTTTTTTTGTTCGTCGCTATCTCAACACTTCTCCGAAGTGTAATTCGTGATTATTTTCTATTGGTCGGGAGCTGTACAAACAAAAGAGGTCGGATATTTTCTATGTACCTCTTCTGCCGTAGACAAAGGAACTCTTAATTAATTATTCAAGTTTGTTTGTTTATGCTGTTCGTCATTGGCCTCAATTTCCAACAAAACTCCCTTGGTACGACATTATGGAATAATAATATTGTTTTTCTTAGTTTCTAGTATCTTTTCACCACAAACTCGCTGTCATTCTTAATCATTCCACTGACTCTATGCAAATGTAAGTATTAAATTTAACATGAAGATATGCGTCTTCTAGTAATAACGTTAATACGTTTAACAATAATCGTAATTAAATGTGTTATTTCATAACGACGAAACGTAAATTATTCGCGTGTTCTAAGCGGCACATTCGCACTGTCGCTCGTATTGTTCTGGACATGTGATTCATTTGCATAACTTAGGGACAACACAATTTGAATGTAATTACATGCAATTAGTAGGTGATTACACAGTTGGGCAGTGGACCGAGAGGTGAGGGAAAAGTGTTAAGTACGTTGCATACGAGCTAAGCCGGGCAAATCTTGCGTCACCGTTTCCGACCTACTGCTCCGAATGCCCAACTATCCAAACCTCCAATGCCGCCCTTTGCCGCAATAGTGTGTGCGTTTTCTCTTTTTTTTCGCGTGACATTTCATATCGCTCATCTAAGATGTATTTTTTATAAATGAAGATTGCGTAATTCTCTGTGAAAATACCAAAGCTGCACTTCATTCAATTTAACAAATAGGGAATACTGCGTTTGTAAAATAAAGCATTTTATAAATATTTTTATTCATTCATCTTAGATACATTTGATGAATGAGAATCGCCTTTTTCGATTTTTATTTATTACAAAATAGGAGTTGAATTTGATGGAGCCTGTGGTTGATTAACTTAATCACTAGGGTTGATTAATAACCCCTTTCCACATTAACTTTCGTAATTTTGTATAAGCATTTCGACAACTAAGTTGTCATCATCAGCAGATAATTGCAAAGTGTTGCACCTGGTAAACTACGGCGCAAAATACCTGTACAAAAACAAACTCCGTACGCGATCTGTACCGTTGAGAACCAAAATGTACACTGTACAGTGTACATTTTGGTTCTTAACCTTAGTGATTAAATACAAAATAGCAGTGTAGAATGCACGAAATGCTTCTTTTGTTCCTCTATTTTTAAGAAAAGCCTATTCATTTCTTTGCCAATGTTATAGGGTTGTCGCGTGGGTGATTTTGTTGAGGACGATAACCAAATTTTTGCTTGGTGCTGTGGTTTTGTGTCTCTGGCAACTTTTGGTAGTCTGTCGGCCATACAGTCCACATGTGCAGTCCATTCCCTCCTTCTTACTTTGATTAACTTTGTTATATCCTATACCAATTTGTTCAATAAGGTTTGACATCCGATAAAAGATGGCGCTATTTTTCTGAAAATTGTATTTCTTTTTTTATAACAAAGCAGCTGTAAAGCTTTCTTGTTTTACATTTTCTCATTCGTATATTTACAGGTGTTTAAAATCGACGCGTCAGTATTTTTTACAATGGAAAAAAATTAATATCGTGCAGCGACAAAATACTTATTTTGGGAAGGTGTAGCACCAAAACAAATTCATGAACGATTGTTAAAATTGTATAAGGACTCTTCACCTTCAACTAGAACAGTAGAAAGATGGGTTTCTGAATTTATAGATGGTCTTGAAGACCATCCACGTGAAGGACGTCCAAACATTGCATCTACACCAGAAATCGTAGCAAAAATACAAGATATGATTTTGGAAGATTGCCTATTAACCAAGAGAGATTCAGTAGAAGCCCTAGGCATCTCATTAGGCAGTGTGAGCAATATTTTGGCTGAAGTTTTGGGTTTCAGAAAGCTGTGTACAAAATGTGTGTCGCGTTCATTAACGATGGTACAAAAACACATTCAAATGCGACTTTCTCAGCAATTTTTGATGCGTTTTAGAAATAAAAACGATTTTGTGCGTCGACTTGTGCCTACCACCATGATCTTCGATCAAAACAAGAAGGTAAAAAGTTGTGTGAACCCAGTACATCATCTCCGAAGTGAGTTATTAGTGTCCAGAAATCGGCCAAGAAGGTGTTGTCATCAGTTTTTTGGGATGCAAAAGGAATTTTGTTCGTGACTTATCTTCAAACTGATAAAACAATAAACTCAGACTACTATCGTAATCTTTTGAATCAACAGGATGTAAAAATTCGGAAGAAAACACCTGGTTTACAGAAGAAAAAATCATTTTTCATAAAAACAACGCGCACTCTCACACAGTTCAAAAAACCATTGCAAAAATCAGTGAAGTAAAGTATAAATTGTTGAAACATCCACCCTATTCACCAGATTTAGCTCCTTCTGACTTCTGACTGTTCTCACATCTCAAAAGATTCAGGCGTGGAAAAGGATTTACAGCGAACAAATAGGTAGTAGCAGCCGTGGAAACGTATTTTGACAATTTTTTCGCATTCTCACTTCAGGGACGGATTCCATAAATTACAAGATCATTGGAATAAGTTTATTAAGTTCAGGGAAGTTATATTGAAAAATAAAATGTACTTCTGTCTCTTAATGTTTTCCCAGTAATACACCATAAGAGTTCTCATCTCAGCTGATGTTATCAGTTGCCTTACTTTGCTGGTATCGTTTCTACTCCATAGGTTAACACTAGTCTTATACAAGACTTATATATATACGTATTGCCACTATGAGCTTCTTTAAGAGAAATGAATTTCTATACGAAATGCATTACATCTTAAATATCATACGACTTAATTAGTAAATAATGGTACTATACGCAAAACTATATACTACTAAACATCTTACGTATTTTATTTTGTGTTGACAAATACTTGTTTCGCCATATTATATGTCGCAGCTATTATGTGGTTATTCCATCTTTGATTGTCTTACCAAAACGCACACCGTGCACAGTGTACATTTTGACTTTCAACGGTACGGATCGTGTGCGGAATTTGTTTTCGTACGGGTATTTTTGCCGTAATTTTCCAAGTGCGACGCTGTTTAATTATCTGCTGATGATGACAACTTAGTTGTGGAAATACGTATACAGAATACGAAAATTATTGTGGAAAGGGGTTATATATCGACCTTCAGTGATTTGGTTAATCAATCACAGGCTTCATCAAAATTACCTTCGAGGCTGTGATTGATTAAATTAATCAATTAAGGTTAAAATAACCTTCTTTCACAATAATTTTCGCATTCTGGTATACAGAACACGAACATTATTTTGGAAGGTCTTACCCACCTTCCATGACCAATTCCATCAACCCTCCGTTATCATTTACTTATAACTTTTTTTACACAATATTCAGACTGTAAGTAATATTTTTATTTAAAATTCATCCATTTACTACCATTACTGATAGATCTATCAATCGATTAAAAACTGACGGCTAAGCGCGGTATTTAAATTCCCAGTATTTCATATGAAATTAATAATTTTTTTTTTTAACAAAATGCAAAATAATTTTGGCATTGAGTCGACTAATTTACGGCAGATCTCAGGCATAATTAAATTCTAAACTATTCGAATGGTTATCTGCTTCTGGGCTTCCGAGCTGAAACCGCATCACTTGTATATCTGCCGACGTTTCGTACAAAGAAACTCAAACAGTTTCAGTGCAGTAGTTGAGCCCCGAAGGTTCCCATGCAAACGGGTACGAAACGTCGGCAGATATACAAGTGACGAGGTTCCAACCCGGAAGCCCAGAAACAGATAGCATGGACCACGACCGCGGAAGTCTACGTACCAGATTGTTCGTAATTCTGTATTGTGATGGTAAATTAACATTTTTCAATTCGATATTTTATTATGCATAAATTATAAGATTTACATTCTATGCATTATAATTAGAAATATTATTTTCTTGAATATATTCAACCAAAAACATAGTTTCTTCTGTACAAGATAAAATTACGTTTTCTAAGATATTTAAATATGTTTCAGTTCATATGAAACACTGGGAATTTAAATACCATATTAACCATAATTGATTAACATTTTAATTTATCTGAAACGCGTCTACAATGTGTGTTTGGCTTTTGACGATGAATGTCTGGTACGGACATGTTTTTGTGCGACATTACGATTAATTATCTGCCGATGATGACAACTACGCTATCGAAATACACAATACAGAATGCGAAAATTATTGTGGAACGGGGTTACAACAGGTGAGGCAATAAGTGTCATCCTATTGGAAAGTGCTGCCGTTTTTGCAAATGGCATCGTATGTCAGTTTGGTTTTGACTTTCGTGAAATAGAGACTTGCCAAATTTATAGTGAATAACAATGAATCCATATACGTCTTAAGAACGCGCGATTATTGTGACAATGTTTGCGCGCAATAATTCGTCAGTGGTGTTAACATAACGTGAATTTCTGCGAAAATATCCCAATCGCGCAGCGCCCACTGGGCAAATAATTCCACGTGTGGCGTCCCGAATTGAAGGGAGCGGCACAATAAGGGACAGGTGAAGCACTGAAAAACACCGAACCGGCCATTCGGCTGAAAGCATCGAAGCAACACGTGAAAATGTGGTAGAGGAGCCCGAAACATTCACAAGAAAATGTGCTCAACAATTGCATATTTCGCGGCATTCGCTGCGCTGCATTTGGACTTAAAAATGTTCACATACAAAATTCAGGTAGTCCAACGATTATTACCAAACGATTGTAGTGTCCGTTTAGCATACAGCCGTAGGATTTTGGATCTCAACAGCGAAGTCGATGATTTTCCATCAAGATTGATCATGAGCGACGAGGCTCATTTTTATCTCAGCGGCCACGTTAATAAACAAAATTCTCGATTGTGGCGGACGGAAAATCCACGTATAATTCATAAAGCACCATTACACCCTCTCAAACTTACAGTGTGGTGTGCGCTGACGTCGGAAAAGGTGATTGGACTTGGAGCCGACGGTAACGCTATTACGGTGAACGGCGACCGACATAGAGCCATGCTGACTGAATTTTTCTTACCGGAAGTTGACGATCTGCATTTGTAGGACATGTGGTTCCAACGGGACGAGGCCACTTGTCATACTGCAGGCGACACAATGCGTATTTTGAAGGATGCCTTCCCAGCGCGTGTAATCTCGCGTTTCGGTGATTTGGCTTGGTCGATTTGCCCCGGATTTCTTCCTCTGCGGATATTTGAAATCGTTGGTGCACGCGAACAAGCCTTGCACATTGGAGGAGTTAAAGAAAAATATTCGAGCCGAAATTGACAATGTGACACCACAAGTGCTGCGCATATTTAAGCAAAATGTAGTCGAAAGAGCCTAAATTTGCATGAACGCTGCCGGCGGCCATTTATTGGACATAATTTTCCACAATAAATTGAAACAAAATTTATAAATGCGAATAAACATAATCAGTTAAAAACCAAATGAGTTTTCAATCTAAACAAAAGTTATAGTAAAAAAGAATCAGATGATGCTTTTTGCCCCACCCTGTATTAACTGTAATTGATTAATTAATCAATTTAATTAATTTAATTTAATCAAAAAATACGACAAATGTTTGTGTTGCATTTAAGTCCATATTTTAGAAATGCATTAATATTTACACAATAAATTTTATTGCACTTATATAAACCATCCTGTATACTATAAAGTTGTTGATAATGATCTTTATTGTTGCAGTCGTTCTTTGGCCGTTCTTATAATAATCTGAGCTCCATATCCGAGTGCAAAAACAACGGTGAATGCGTCATCAATAAGAAAAACAGAACAGCGTGTAAAGCGTGCCGACTTAGAAAATGTCTTCTTGTCGGCATGTCGAAGAGCGGCTCCCGTTACGGCAGACGATCCAACTGGTTCAAGATACATTGCCTATTACAAGAACAGCAACAACAACAGCAGCAACAACAGCAAGCGTCCGTCGCTATGGCGCAAGGCGTTAAACAGGAACAACGGACGCCACCGCCGCACCACCAAGGACTCGGATTAGGTCTTTTAGGAACGCAACCTTTCCCTCCGCCCCTCCTGCATCTCCCTAAAACTAAAGAAGAATTAATCTTATTAGGTTTGGATGATTACAAACATGCGGCATCGCCGTCGGTCAGTTCGCCGGAATCTCACAATTCGGATTCTTCAGTCGAGGTGAACGACGCCAGGAGATTTACGTTATTTCCTAGGTTATTACCTCCGACATTACTTCCACCTCCGGGACTTTTATTCCCAGCCGGGTACCCGCCTTTATATCCCGGCCTATTACATCCGGTGAACAATAACAATAGGTTAATGCGTAACCACAATCCTGGCGCGGAAGCGTTTAACAAACGAATATTTCTCGACGCAGTCCTGAAATCCCAAAGATCGCCGACACCCGAGGAAGTGGAGACGCCCGTACCCTCGGAATCGCCCATCCAAGTGGATCCGATCGATCTTAGTATGAAGACCTTGAGTGAGAGAGGCTCGTCGCCGGCGCACAGCGAACAAACGACATCGGATGCGACGGAACGAGACGCAGGCAGCGAAGCCGACGAAGAAAGTGACTGTGATTCGGACAGGGAACTCAAACGGATAAAACTGCCGAGGCCCGGACCACTGGACCTGACCACGAAGGTGTGATAGTGGACGCTGATTGACCACCACTGTGTTCTGCCCGGAGTACCTGGTGCGACGTGACTTGACAAAATCTCTCTCTGACAAAAGAGATACATTACATATTAAATTGCGTCCGCCAAATACGTTCACAAAGGCGGTATTGATTCGAACTCGCGTAGTGTAATGAGCCTGCACACAATCAGATGTGCATTATCACGCCGCCGTCCAAAACAATTTCTTTACATCACAAAAACAAGGCTCGCATTTACGGTACGAAATCGGTTTCTATCAATATTCGACCACGTGCAGGAATTTTTATTGATACCCATGTATTGACAATAGATCCTGTACAAGGGTTAATATCTGTCTATTGTTTATGTGTCAGTGTTAGGCGAATGTATCCGTCACGAATAAATCGTCGATCCAGATCTAAGAATCGGGTTCACGCGAGCGTGTGAACTTATAACTCAAATCGGATAAGAGAATCACATGCATACATATATAAATATATGTATGTACATACATATAAATATATATATATATATATATATATATATATATATATATATATATATATATATATATATATATATTATGCGAGGATAATTTGCCCAATATTTTATTTATATTTTTATGATGACACGAAAAATTATAGTTCACGAAAATTGATATGTCTTGAAAATGATTCCACTACGAAACTTATTATAAAAAGTAATAAAAGATCAAAATATTTACGTGTGTATGCACAGTAGGTACCACAAAAAGGTTTACGATGTACACGAAAATATATCTGCCGAATTCACGAACGATGGTCTGCATTTGTATGTGAACAAAATTCGCGTGTTTATGATTCATAACGTATTCTCATAAATTATAGCTTACAAAAGCTACATTATTTTTAGACAGTACTTGTTAATATTTGTACGCGAAAAGATATAATTCTTTTCTTTGATTTTATTTATTATATATTATTTATATATTTTTATGATATAAATACAGGAAAAATATTAATTATTAGTTCACCAAAAATTATAAACATTTTTCTTTAAAATTTTTCAAAGAACCTCGTATACAAAAGATAAACATTGGAAGTAATTTCCATATAGAACGTATAAATTTAGATATTAAACGAGTAACGATATTATAATAAATTTATAACATACTTTAAATTACTATTTATATTTAAAACTGCATAAAACGTGTATAGAATATAGTAGAATATCTAATTTCATTATCAGAATGTTCATTTTATTTAAATTGGTCGCCACAAAAGCTAACAATAATATTTATTAAAAAATAATTTTGAGGGAAACGGGATTATAAATAAGAACAATTGAAGGCAGAAACGCTCAGAAGAAAATTTTGTAATTTTGCAAGAAAATTGATAAAATTTTACTCCGAAATATTATTGAAGGAAAAATGGTAAATCTATGTTACTTGTATGATAAAATTATTTAAAAAGCTTAATTAACGAGCCATTGTATTTATAAGTATTCAATTTTTAATAATCTATAGTGAAGAATAATTACACAGGCAAACCAATAAATAGTTTTTAAAAACATTTGTATCCTTGTATTCTACTAAGATATTGTCTCCATTTTGGCTTCACAGTCTTGACCACGTCTTTGATTTCTTAGTTCCAATACCTGGTTCGATTATATAGGCCAATCAATAAATATTTTTTAAAAACTCTTTTCAAACCCAACCTGTTTCTTATGTATTTTGGTGTGCTGAATCCAAATTTTCAATCAGCTTTTTTCTACCACGTACCAATTTTTCGCAACCTTTATGGTACGTAATTTATTGTCAGAGTATAATTGAAAAATCTAACATTTTATTATTACAATAATAGTGTAAGTTTGAATATGAACAGTTCTTTACTTATTAATCTAAAGTTTTCTATTTCCTCAACCTCTTCACGGTAAAAGTTCGAGTGTAGCTTTTCCTTTTGTATGAAGCATCTGGAGTTGCTCCAACGGTAATCTCCCATCATGTTGACATTCCAAGGAGCCCGATGCTGTTTCTCAATCACCTTTATATCTTGGTGAAAGGGCTCCCCTTGTTCCTCACTTATAGCTCCAAGATTGTCAGGGAAAAAATTTAAATGTGAGTGTAAAAAATGCAGCTGCAGACTAGAAAGTATATGCCTTCGTGATTTTCTTTGTATTAGTCACACAGATACTCAAAAGTGCACTTTGAGCATTTACTACTGTGTACAACGTGTAGAGAGCAAGATATTATTATACGCTTACAATGCGTAAAAAACGCAAAGTAAACATGCGAGGAAACTTTACGTCCTGTGGTATTTTAAAGTTCATTTCCGGATTCAGCACGTCAAAAAACATAAGGGGGTGCCAAATTTATAAAAAAAACTTTTTTCATAGTTGGTCTGTGTTATTGGCGGACCATATATTTGCAAGAAACCAATATGCAGAACGTGTAGAACAATTATGAATAATTCAAATTCTGTTTCACTTTTGTAGCGGGTTCCAGAGATCCATCCTAATTTATCCTTGGAAAAGATAGTCCATCGAATTGTAAAGGAATTGTTTTGAACCATGTTGGAAGTTATGAGGTAGCTAAAAATAGCTATTTGTATACAAAATTCACCGAATTAGTAATGTAAAAGATAAAGCCAAGTATTATTTAATAAATACAGTACCCAAATAAATTTAAAAATTACAGCTCAATTGATAGAAACAGAACAAAACCTATATTTTATTGAATAAAGTTACTTGTTTATTATATTTTATGAGGATAGATATTTGAATCACAATAACAATACTTATCATTAGTTTATTGAATTTTTCCTATTAACGCAGTTTGAGCAATTACAAACTTTAAATAAGGTAATTACTTAAACAACTATACGAGGGAAAATCGATTAACTAACAACGTATAATTGAATTTGCAACCCAATTTACATACAGATTAAACACTTGTATACCTTCTAGTTTGTTTTCTTGAAGATTAATAATTTATTTTAAAACAAAATAATACAAATCTAATTGTTCATTTATTTAATTCAATATTTAAATTTGTAAGGTTTCTAGAATATTATTGATTACTTATTCGTGAAGTTTGTTATATCAATTTATTAAAATTGAGTTGATTATCTTAAAAACTTGTTTATTTTTCATGTCAGGTAGTATATGTACAACGTAATTAGCGATTGAACAATTCGTTGTATTCATTTCTCTGCCGTCTAGGATTAAAAGTCGAATTATTTAAGCTAACCGGGTCATCATTTATTTAGTTTTTAAAATATTTATGTACTTTATCTATTAAATTTTTTATTATCAACTTAATAAGAAACGAAATAACTTTATCCATTACATTTTGACGCGCCAGGGTGTGGCATAAATCGATTATATTTTGGGTGGCCAACAAAAGGAATTAAGCTATTACAATATATGAATATATAATATTCCATTACAATAATATTTTATAACTATTGTGATAATAAAACTTAAAAGCATTTACAATTGGTTATAGTTTTAAGGAGCTGAAAGCAATTTCCTAAATTACCATATAAAGTGATGTCTAGTATAATGCGAATATCTAAGTAAACCATGGGAAAATCCTGCCGCTTGTACATTTGAATTATTTTATGACCATATGCACTTAAAAATTTAATATTTAATATTTATAATTTGGAAAAATTAATTAAGCCAAGTATTCTGACAACTATACTTGACAGGGTGATAAAACTATTGAATATAAAAATATTTAACATCTATAATTTGGAAAAACCTAAGTAACCCAAATATTCTGACAACTATACTTAACAGTGCGATAAAACTATTGAATATAAAAACATAAAAGAATACAATACAAGTATTATAATGCATAATCTCAGCTTGTCGTAATAAAATGCAGCTCTGAAGTTGACAATAAAAGAATTTTAGAACTAATTATACATTTTGTGTAAATTTTACGAACTAAACTATGGGAAATATCCAAGAAACCCATGACGCTAAACTAATAAATGAATTATCTTCTAGAAATAAAGTAATATATAATCTACATTGATATATACTATATTCTCAACAAAAAATAATAATATTAAGATATATACAAAATTTAAACATGAACAATAGTGATTCAATATCAATTAACATAATATTTCGAAATTTCGAAAAACAACAGAAATGCAAAATATATAAATACATTAAAACAAAAAATATATCACAAGTTTTCCATATATTTGTCAAAAAACAGATATGACGAGAAAGAGAATGCATTATTATTGAATTTTTTGTTGTCAAGTCGAATATATGTATAAAATAAACCCTTGGGCTATATGAATTACATATAACACACACCATTGTTCATTTGTTTCTTTTAATGAAATATACAAGAGCTCTTTCCAATTTGATATCGTTACGACTCGTCCTAAATAAAAATGAGCTAAAATTGAATTTTAGACCGTAAACCTTTTTGTGGTTATGATTCTACATACGTAGTCACACTTTATAATTCACCTCATCTCTAAATGTAAGTCAGTTTGTTTCGGAATTATAAAACTTTAGCAAAAATGTTCCCAATTACGTGATTTGAATTTTTAGTGATACTGTTTCTTAATATTGCGTGCGGGATTTGTTTTCGTACGGGTATTTTTACCGTAGTTGTCCAAGTGCGACACTGTCTATTTTTCTGCTGACGATGACTAGAATACGTATACAGAAGACGAAAATTATTATGGCAAGGTGATATATATCAACCTTCAGTGATCTAGTTAATCAACAACAGACTCCACTAAAATTACCTTGTCGCAGCATCATTTTCTTCAGATCAAGTGCCTTAAGAGTATCCAAGAACCTCACTCATTGTTCGTCCAATAGTTATTTTTGGAAAAAATTATTATTCGTATTTGGTCTCTCTACCTTGACTCCATTCACTGATCTCCATGCTATTCAATTGCTTTTCTTTCCTTTATTATAAGTTCATAGTTATTGAATCAGTCACAGATAATTTCACAGTTATTACAATCTTAGATATTTTATTTTCACTTTTAATATACTTCTGTTAAAAAAATTTTTATACTAGAGGTATTTTTCGAATATCATTAACAATTATGGAAATATTTAGATTAATTTCTGTACAGGTATAACATGAGAGGAAATTTTATTAACTTTCGAACAATTTTCATTTCACTATTAATTACTATTTTTACAGCCGTGGCTGTTTATTGCAATTCGAACGCCACTGTTTCTTGTTCCTATACGATTTTTCTTCAATCGCCCTTCCGTCTATAGCTATGTGGATTCCTTGGTCCTACATATTTCTTATGTCGTCTGTAGTACATAGAAGTGACGTACATCGTTGAAAGTTTGTATTGATTCCACTAACGATAACCCGGCGTTTTGAAATTCAGAGTCAAATAAACCTTTATAATTGTCATAAATTTGTTTTAAATCGATTTCAACGCAAGTATTTTCAAATCTTTTCGGGCTTCCCTTAATTGCTACAGCTTCGTTAGGTTTCAATCGTAGAACCACAGAATGTTTGTTGGAAATTTTCGCAATAATAGAAAGCTGTTTTCAATTATGTTCCTCAACGTGTGAAAATTGGTTCTGGTGGCTCAGGAATACTGAGGCACCCTGGTGAAATTCTCAAATTCATTTCGGAGATTTCAAAAACACTCTTTTGATATTTAAAATTAATGCATCCACCTCTGGATAACATTGCCGAATATTTTGTGCCACGAGGTGTAAAGCTTGAACTTCGTCACATGTAAAAGTCCCTAACACTCAACTCTAAACAAACGGCCTACAGTATACATTGTCGCTGTACCATCGTTCACAAAATTCAGCAGTTGATCAGTTGAATATTGAAATTCTTTCAGCGTATTCAGCACTACCTTCATAATTGCTTCGTTATTGCACTTTTCTAATCTTTTGCTAGGTTATACAATGAGAAATGTCTTTTTAACTTTATCTAGAACACGCACTATAGTATTCGAAATAGAATTTTTTTTTCGATTCGTCGTTTCGCCAACACAACCTTATCTTTATCTTTTATTACATTATTTTTATTATTATTTTATTTTATTACATTTTATTATAGCTTCGATCATGTTTTCGATGTCGTTATGCAGTCAACGTATGGCTCTGTAACGCTCTCTGTAACGGGATGGTACCTTTCAGTTAGGATTGTATTCAAAAAGTCGTGAAAGCATTGCTTATCGAAACAATCGATAACCATGAACAGAAAATCAAACATAAATTGCGTTTTTAGTCGCACGTTATTTTACTTATTTTGGTGTTGTACACTCATATGGTTTTTATGATCGCGTTCATCCCAGCACATCAAGGTTTTATCGCAAACTTTACAGTATATCTTCGCACCATTATGATATAAATCGGGAAATTCATCAATAAACTTTCACACCAATGGTCTTCGTTTTCTCTTACACACGTCCGTCATACTAAGGTACTAAGTTATAATTCTACTCTTCACTTTTATTACATTACACTAGTGGGGGCGCTGCGTACTCAATACAAACCTGGCCCGCAGGAAGACATCCCAACTCTAAATTTATTACTCATTCTACCATATTTGAAATAAATTTATTCTTCAAACAATTATTAATATTGCCTATTTACGCTGCAGAGCATATACAATAATGAGGTTAAATAAAGAAAGTTATTAATTTTTTTCTGTGGTTGCTTTAATTATCTCTGCGAACGAATTTAACACACGATTGGGTATCTGCTGCCTCTAACTGATATACTACTTGGCGATAAATAATTTGCTTGTTGTCAAGTTACTGTCAAGGATTATGACAGTTTAGCCGTGCTGTATTATAACAAAGTAAATAACTTTCGCTATATTTCTTTACAAATGCAACATATAAATGATTATCTTCTAAAAGATCCTTTTAATCTATCGTAATCTTTATTTTAAATGCAATGACAATAATGGTCACCCATTTGTTTTATTATTTATATAAATTTTCATACCAACGTAGAAAAAAAAATGGAACTGCTCACACGCGTTAATCTTACGTCAACATTATTTGAGGTTATGTTAACGACTAGCTTTTGAATTAGTAATTCCCTGTGTGCTCGAATCGCGTTTCAATTTGATAAAACGTAATATTATACATGTTAGTGGAAGAACGTTAGTGTAAATGGCGCGCTGTTACTTACGGGTGGCCTCGATAAACGTCCCCGTCTCACAGTTGAGCATCAAAATACATTCTGCGAAACGACACATAAACAAGTTCATGGATGTTATAAATTAAAGAGTTAATATTAGTGCAAAGTTCTTTTGGCGTATTATTGATTTAACTACATTTACCAAAACACTCTTTTGTACGTAAGGAAAGGAAAAAGAAAAACTGGAAATTCTCACACAGAGAAAGAAATGTTACCATAAAATATGTAATTTTAGTACGTAAGATGTGAACACAGCAGGTACTCTGTTCTTAAAATTTAAGTGTTTTAACGAAGTATTCACTTTTCTCAAATGTATGTTGAGATTATCTAGAAATTTTTATGTTGCTAGTTATGTTACGATCTAGTTTGTTAATTAATCAAATATATGTTTTCTTTTTTTGTACAAATATGTAAGATATTTTAGCTGCTCTATACTGTTTGTTGTTTGTGAAAGGAAATCATCGGCCAGTAAGAAAACTTCCTAGCTTTTTTTGCAAATATGCTTTACTCGTTTTACTTTGTACATGTTAATTTATATGTTATATATATATAGCAAAGAGCAGTGCAATGGAAATGGTAATTTTATTTATTTACAATTCTTAATTTTAATTAGGATTTTTTCTATACTTTTTATCTCGTATTTTTCCCGAACTGAAACTATTTAAACTGTTTTTTTTTTATTGTTGAGGTTCACTAGTAGTTGGGCATTTTTATAATAAAAAAAACCTGTACATACATATTTTATTATTATATTTGTTAGAATTTATTGATTGAGTGTGTCGTATTAGTAAATAATTGTATTCCGTCCGTCAGGGACTTGGGCCAGTTGAAACTGAATGAATGCACTTGCTAAAATGTGAATACGCTCGAAAGATATAATAGAAAATTTACAAATAAATTAAAACTTATTATTTCAAAGAGACGTTCATTTCTACCAGACCCAACCCTATCCCGTTAGTTTAATGGACTTTAAATTCGGTCCCGCGTCCGATCATGTGCTGCGTCCGCGTTTATTTTCCATTCATTAGACATCATATTAAGCTGCGGATTATGTGTATTTATGACACCGATAAATGTTCGATTAAAGTTTAAATTCACACTGAGAAATTATTTTATGAAGCCACTATTATGGCGTAGAATTATAACTACGCGGTTTAAAAACCGGTCGTCTCATTTAACATTCACTACGTGAATAAAACAAAATTGAGTGCATGCGTACGTAACGATCAAAACTTATTAATTTTAGTAAAATTGATTTGCATTTATATAAGAATGAACATCTCGTATAGCAGCAGCGAATGAATAATAACATTATACGAATATGTAATTTGTTAATCAATTTTCTCGGCACATCGTGCAGACGTGACGGTTAAATAATAATTTTTCCAAGGAATAAATGAAACACATCGACTAAATTTCACACTCTATTATAGATTAATTGCGACTAGTTTCGTCTATTATGACATTATCGAGCAAATACAATACGGGTTACAATCTGCTTTATACCGGAAAGTCATTACCGGTTTTTTGTAAAAAAACTACATAATTTTCAAGAAAATGGAAGAATTTATTTATTCCAAGTATTGGCCATTTAATTCTAGACATCTTGCCCATCTTTGAAGCAATTTATAGATGGCGATCCAAGGAAACTGTTTGTCCTTTAAGCAAAATTATTCGTCGAGCCATTTTCTAACTTCTTCGAAATTGGCAAAGTGCTACTCTGCAAGCGAGTGTTTTATTGATGCAAAAAGGTCACAGTCGGACGGGGCAAGGTCTGGAGAGTACGGCGGGTATGATAGTACGAGGGAGCGTTTTTATATTCGCGGAATGGGGGACAAGGGGTGGAAATAAAAAAACCAAATTATTTTTCTTTTTCAATATATTCACCTGTAAGACGGATACATTTTTCACATCTTTCAATTAATTTATTTATACCCTCATAAAAAAATGATTTCTCTTTATCTGCAAAATACGCCGAAACTGCCTCCTTGACTTCATCATCGGCAGTAAATTTTTTACCCCGCAGCTCTTTTTTCATTTTCGGGAACAGGTAATAATCACTCGGGGCCAGGTCTGGGCTGTAGGGTGGGTGATTCACAATTTCGAAGCCCACCTTATGCAGGGCAGCTAACGCAACGCGGCTCTTGTGGACGGGCGCGTTGTTGTGCAAAAGCCTTTTGTCAATTTTCCCCGTCTTTTCTCTTTAATGGCTTCTTTTAGTCGCTCTAATATTGAAGCGTAATATTCTCCGGTTATAGAAACACCTTTATCTTTGTAATCAATCAACAATATTCCTTCCGAGTCCCAAAATACCGTTGCCATGAGTTTCCCAGCTGATTGTGACAATTTAAATTTCTTGGGAGGTGTTGTGCCCTTTTTATGCCACTGCATGGAGTCTTGTTTGGACTCAGGTTCATAATGATGAACCCAAGTTTCGTCTCCAGTAACAATTTCACTCAATACACTATCCTTGTCTTCATTACAGAGGTCCAAAAATGCACGCGAACACTCTACGCGCTGTTGTTTTTGCGGCGGCGTGAGCATTCTCGGCACCCATCTTGCACTGACCTTAGACATGCCGAGATGATCGTGTAGGATTTTAAAAATTGTTGTATCGGATACTCCAACCATTTCTGCGAGTTGTTTCTTCTTTAGTCGAGCATCTTCGAGTACAATTTGTTCAATTTTTTGGATAAGTGCTGGCGTGGTCACCTCAATGCTCCTGCCCGGCCTCGGGTCGTCCTCAAGGGATTCCCTTCCTTGTTTAAATAAACTATGCCACTTATACACCATGGTTTTTCCTGGACAAGAGTCGCCGTAAACCAATGACATCTCATTCATTATGGTCGCGACTGATTTTCCTTGCCTATAACGGCACGATATTCGATTTTTTCCATATTTCACTTTTCACTCCTGATTATGTTACTTGGTTGACGATAGCTCAAAGACTAACTGTCTAATAACAATGAAACTTCGTATTTATACTAATCATGAGTCGCTGCACAGACCACGCCCCCAATGCGCCTACTCACCCCTCTACAACCCGCTCATTCCGCGAATATAAAAACGCTCCCTCGTATGTCCCATCCAAGTGCTTTCGACGCTTCCTTGATAAGTTTTACTATATGAGATGGCGCCGGATAATGCTGTAAAGTCATTTTACCGTGTCTTCGGGCACATTCTGGACCTTATCCTATCAATGCATGGTTCAAATTGATAATTTGTTGTCGGTAGCGATCAGTATTAATTGTTTCACTAGATTCCAACAGTTCGTAATACACCACGCTACTTTGGTCCAACCAAACACAGAGCATTGTCTTACGACCAAAACGATTTAACCTTGGAGTCGATGGGCCAGCTCCGCCAAGTGACAATTATGATTTTTGGCGCTTAGAGTTTTCGAAATAAATCAATTTTTCATCACTCGTTACTATTCGATGCAGTAATGACTTCCGATCATACCTTTGAAGCATCATTTCACAGACGATTTTTCGATTTTCCATTTGCCTGTCATTCAATTGATGTGGCACCCATTTTCCCCATCTTTTGGATTTTACTCATTGCTCGTAATAGCTCGCTACTCATTTCTTGGGCCACATTTAACGCTCCTGCCAATTATTTTTGAATTTGGGTTGGATCTTCATCCAATAACTCCTGCAGTATCGCATGTTCAAATTTTTCCGGTCCATCAGAACGTTCTTTGTCTTGCACATCGAAATCACCACTTTCGAATTGTCGAAACCACGCCTCTCATGTTTTTATGGCTGGAGCATGCTCACAGTAAATTTCTACCAGCAAACGATGACTTTCAGCGACTTTTTTCTTTTGATTAAATAAGAAAAGTAATGCGTGTCGCCAATGCACTTCTTTAGGCACGAAACTTGACATTTTCAGAAACGTATAAATATATGACGGTATTACTCTCGCAAAATATAGCATGTATGGATTTGAAGCTTGATGTCAGTAGAATAAAATGACATATGTCAAATTATAACATTGCATACTTAAGCGACATCTGTTAGAAAAACCGGTAATGATTTTCCTATGCACCTGGTATAGGGAAAAGAAAAGCAATAATTAATTCCAATTACAAAGAAACGCGTAGAGGTAAAATATACACGTACATACAAAATTGTTTGTTGGTGAAAAACCATTCTTCTAAATATCTATAAATATAAATAACAGGAAAACATTAAGAATTAAGATCAATTTAAAAGAGGTTAATTGTTTAAATCTAATTGATCATCAAGAGTAACAGACTTGATCAATAAGGTTGATATATAACCCCTTTCCACAATTAACTATTTGTAAATTCTGTATACAAATAGTTAATTGTGGAAAGGGGTTATATATCAACCTTATTGATCAAGTCAATCAACCACAGGCTCCATCAAATTCAACTAAGAGTAACAGAATTGAGTTTATAACACATATTAATCTCCATGGATTCCAAGGAATTTAGTTTCAGACTTTCATTAAATATGTGGAGAATTTCCGTTTTAAAATATTTATGTATAATATGATTCGTTTTTATTACTCCTTTGCTGAAATTAGTATCACTTCTTTGATATTTTACGCTTTCTAGATGTTCTTCTGTTTTAATTTGAATGTTCTCCCTTATTGATCAATGTACGCATTATTACATTCTGGGAATTGTGCTGTGGCTAAAAACCAAAAAAGACCTAGAATGAAACTTAAGGACGTGAAATGAAGAGTTAAAGAAGAAAGAATTATACATCAACCTTGAAAATATAGAAACGACGGGAATAGCGAAAATCAAGACGTAAATAAAGTTAAATTATAAAATACAGAGATTTAACAAGTTTTCAAATTCAAATACTTAAAATTCACGTTGTCGGAGATTGAAAAAGTGGAGGAGAAAATAGAGGAGCGACTGAAAGCTACAACTAGATTATACTATCAACTGAATAAAAACATAATACAGGAGAGTTATCGACAAACACCTAGACAAGAATTCATAATACGCTATACATTCCCACACCAACATATGGATCGGAAGTTTAGGTGCTGTCCATGGAGCAAAGAGGAAGACTACACTCAAGGGAAATGAGACACTTGAGAAGGATAGTGGATGTAAGACTGCTGAACAAAGTGAGAAATAAATAAATGAGAGTAAAACTGGGAGTGAAAATGGAGGACCCAAAGAATAAAGGAAAACGCATTCATGAGGATGAACCCGGAAAGATTAACAAGCACGATGATGGGAAGACCGAAAAAGAAGAGAAGCGGTAGGCCGCACACGAAGTAGAACGACGAAGAAGGAAAGTATCTAAATGAGATGAATATGGAATGGAATGAGGCAGTAGAACAAGCAAGAGGCAGACAGAATTGGGGAAGATGTATAACTGGGAGCAAGGATGTAGAAATAACATGTGCAGCAGCTACTTCGACACTGGCACAACCAGTAGAAGAGGCTAATGTTTAAGTAAGTACATTCTGGGTATTAAAGTTCATAAACACCGTATTTCTCCATAACGTTAGTTTTGTCTGTTAAATAATATTTTGCCTAAATTAATATCTGTTTTAAAAGCTATGTTTTTATTAAGGAACATCGCTACTTTTTCAGATAGAGTCCCAAAATAAGGTAATGTTTTGAAATTTTTCTCGGTCTGATCATTAATCTGCAGATAAATTAGGTTAAGGTTGCATTTACGTTTCTTCTTTATTAAATAAACTATTAATTAGTTTTTCTAGAGTTGCAAGCTGCTAGTTTCTGAAATAGTGGAGGATACGAATTCATGGTTAAGCAGAATCTGTATATGCAGGTTTCCTGTATATCTTAAAAATAAAATTATTACTGCTTCGCGTTATAATAAGATCTAGAAAGTTAGATTTTTCAATTTCTAATTCCGTGGTAAACTTGTTTGAAGATAATTGAATTTGATGGAGCCTGTGGTTGATTGACTTGATCAATAAGGTTGATATATAACCCCTTTCCACATTAACTTTTGCAAATCCTGTATACGCATTTCGACAACCAAGTTGTCATCATCAGCAGATAATTTCAAAGTGTTGCACCTAGTAAAACACGGCGAAAAACAACCGTACGAAAATCAAACTCCGTACGCGATCCACACCGCTCAAAACCACGATGTACACTGTGTTTGTTTCACAAGATTTTTAAAAATTATTTTTACTTAAACTAACATGCGCTACATTGAAAAAGGGAATTACGGTCAAGACAGACAAGTGCCTGCCTGTGATTTATTATATTGTTTCTCCTCTGACATTAAGTAGAGAGAAAAGGGTCGATTGTACGGGGCCAGTTTCATTATTGTTCACCACATGGTTTAAATTCTTTAAGATGTGCATGCTTTCATACGCGTCTAGTTCGCGATAATTATACACGTTTTTTATCAGATGTAAACAATCCATATTAACACTGTGGTTATTTTCTAATACATGTCTCGCTAAACCCGATTTTTCCGGTCGGTTGAATTTTATGTGCGAAAGATGAACGGAATTCGAAAAGTTGGAATATGATTTGAGTTGACTCCTAAGTATTCGAACTTGGAAACTTGCTGAATCTGTTTTCTAAATTTAACTTTATTTACGTCTAGGTCTTTGCTATTCCTATCGTTTTTGTTTTGTTAAGATTGATGTATAGTTCTTTCTTCTTTAACTCTTCATTCCATATCCTAAGTTCCGTGCTAGCTCTTGTTTGTTTTTAACCACCAGCACAATTCCCAGAACATAATAGTGTGTATATTGGCCAATCAGAGACAACATTCAAAATTAGAAGGGAAGAATATCCACAAAACCTAAAATACCAAAGAAATGATTCTAATTTCAGCAAAGAAGTAATATAAAGGAATCATAATATACGTACCTAAAAATTTTAAACGGAAATCTTTCACATATGCAACAAAAATCTAAAACTAAGTTTCTTGGAATGCATGGACATTAAAAAGTATAATAAACAATTCATCTCTTTTAAATTTATCTAAATAAACTACGAGAGTTTGTCGGTGTATCAATAACGCTGCAAAATACGAACATATACCATTTTGCAGCGTTATTGACACACCGGCAAACTTTCGTGGTTCCAACAGTATAGCTAGGAATAATTGTTATTTTAAGATGGATTCAAATATACGATGGTTGTGTATCAAACTTAGTTTTACAGCCTCACCTTCGTTGAAATCGCCAGTAATTCAATATCTATTAATCAAAAGATAGTATTTGAATTGTCAAGTGTTTCAATAATAAAATAAAAATAAGCAAGACATACTCAGGTAAGTACATCACATGAAATGTATCTATTAACATATTATGCTAAAACTGTGTACAAGTAATTGTATAAAAAATAAATTAGTTTGAAAATTTATTGAAATACCATTCGTGACGTAAAATAAACTTCCTTGTCAATATCTTAATATTGTTTGCAAAGAATGATTGGCGTCCACAATTTGGGATTTACAAATAAAAAAGCCAAATGGAGAAATTGATCATGTTCTTAACATACGGGTTTTCAGGAATCTTTACTACCAATGCTACCAATGGCAGATTGAATGAAAATTATCTACATATGCGATAATAATCAGTCATATGTACGAGGGAGCGTTTTTATATTCGCGGAATGGTGGAAGGGGTGGAAATAAAAAAACCAAATTATTTTTCTTTTTCAATATATTCACCTGCAAGACAGATACATTTTTCACATCTTTCAATTAATTTATTTATACCCTCTTAAACAAATGATTTCTCTTTATCTGCAAAATACGCCGAAACTGCCTCCTTGACTTCATCATCGGCAGTAAATTTTTTACCCCGCAGCTCTTTTTTCATTTTCGGAAACAGGTAATAATCACTCGGGACCAGGTCTGGGCTGTAGGGTGGGTGATTCACAATTTCGAAGCCCACCTTATGCAGGGCAGCTAACGCAACGCGGCTCTTGCGGACGGGCGCGTTGTCGTGCAAAAGCAGAACACCTTTTGTCAATTTTCCCCGTCCTTTCTCTTTAATGGCTTCTTTTAGTCGCTCTAATATTGAAGCGTAATATTCTCCGGTTATAGAAACACCTTTATCTTTATAATCAATCAACAATATTCCTTCCGAGTCCCAAAATACCGTTGCCATGAGTTTCCCAGCTGATTGTGACACTTTAAATTTCTTGGGAGGTGCTGTGCCCTTTTTATGCCACTGCATGGAGTCTCGTTTGGACTCAGGTTCATAGTGATGAACCCAAGTTTCGTCTCCAGTAACAATTCCACTCAATACACCATCCTTGTCTTCATTACAGAGGTCGAAAAATGCACGCGAACACTCTACGCGCTGTTGTTTTTGCGGCGGCGTGAGCATTCTCGGCACCCATCTTGCGCTGACCTTAGACATGCCGAGATGATCGTGTAGGATTTTAAAAATTGTTGTATCGGATACTCCAACCATTTCTGCGAGTTGTTTCTTCTTTGGTCGAGCATCTTCGAGTACAATTTGTTCAACTTTTTTGATAAGTGCTGGCGTGGTCACCTCAATGCTCCTGCCCGGCCTCGGGTCGTCTTCAAGGGATTCCCTTCCTTGCTTAAATAAACTATGCCACTTGTACACCATGGTTTTTCCTGGACAAGAGTCGCCGTAAACCAATGACATCTCATTCATTATGGTCGCGACTGATTTTCCTTGCCTGGTAAGGAACTTTATAACGGCACGATATTCGATTTTTTCCATATTTCACTTTTCACTCCTGATTATGTTACTTGGTTGAGGATAGCTCAAAGACCAACTGTCTAATAACAATGAAACTTCGTATTTATACTAATCATGAGTCGCTGCACAGGCCACGCCCCCAATGCGCCTACTCACCCCTCTACAACCCGCTCATTCCGCGAATATAAAAACGTTCCCTCGTACATGCTACTTTACGACACTCACAATCAACTCCATTTTATCTACTTTAATATTGAATTTACTTATGGTTATGAAACGGCGCAAAAATTCTGTTTGTTGCTGTCAAACTTCGCTAAACACTAAATTAAAACAACTTCACAGCACTGTTTTTGCTCGAATGTGAGCAAACGCGGCACCCATCTTGCACACAGCTTTCTCATGTCCAAATTTGCAGATAATATGCGATGTACCGCACTTTTTGAAATGACTACTATGTCCACTAACTCGCACACTTTCAGTCGACGATCATTCAGTACCGCTTCGTAGATTTCTGGAGTTTGATCGACCACTGCGATGCTCGTCTTGGCAGCTAGTACGGCCTCATTTAAACTCTGCTACCCAATATTTCACTGTTGTAAACGAAGGAGCAGACCCACCCAGAATAGAATCCAGTTCAGCTTTTATATCGGTTGGGCTGAGGCTTTTCAAATAAAAGTATCGTATCAGGAAACAATGACCAATTTTCACCATTTTCACAAATTCACTGAAAAGTTCACTATTGATAGCTGCCAAACAAATACTAAAGAACGTGGCGACTTCAAACTTGAGACATATGCTCTATAGATTGTGTACTTTCTAATATAGTAATATTTTCAAAGAACTACCGCCATCTCTAAGTTAGGCCGGGTATTTATGGGACCACCCTCATAAAAGTACAGAAACAAACAGAGAATCTACTTCGAAGATCTACTTGTCCTCAATTGCTAGTCTGAGTAATGCTCCCATGGAGTCATTATGAATGTCTTCTGTACAAAATATTTTATTGCTTCAGTAACACATCCTTAAACTATGGAACACCCGGTACATGTGACTTTAATTTCATAGTTTACTTGAAATAAAAACCGCTTTTAAATGTTTTTCAAAAATAAAAATGCGGTTTGTACCATGAATCTTTTATTAATTTAAGTTGGTGTTGTTTTTAATGTTGAGAAAAAAGTGGCGCTTACACTTTACTGAAATTATACAAATTTGCAAGGCACACTGCCACTTTAACCTGGTTAATATTAACTAGCTCTACGCACAGAACGACCTAAAGCAATTTTAATGAATTTAATCGTCGCCCAATTACGTAATGACTGAGGTCCATTTCAAAATCTATTGGCGAGGCGCACATGCATACACAGAGGTTAAATATAATCCCCATTCTGCGACAATATTACATTGACATGGATTCTATCCCACCCACATAAAAACACCTATTCTGTAACTATCAGTTTATGCTAATTTATCATAAGATCTCAACATGTTATTTCTAATATCACCTGTAATAACCACTTTAGGAATATGTAGATTCGACACAGAACGCCATTAGCATATCAGTGCAATATAACTTGTCTTGTTACACGTGAAGATTGAATATTGATAAGATCATAAACCAACAATATGCTGGAGTGTCTACTATTTTTATGGTAATTTTGAATTTTACATTGGAATAATAGCATAAATTATGACATAATGTTACGTCCGAATCGATTTTGGGATGAGTCTGAGATCGTTTTATTTTCTTTTTTTTTTCGCTTTTCGTTCCTTATGATTTAATTAATAACTCTAATAGTTCAAACATTCACTTAAGAGGTCATCCGAGAATAACTTTTAACTTTTATTGGACATTATAAAGCGAAATACGAAACTCGACCATTTCCAATAGATCTAAAACAACTTTTTTTTATATTTTCAGGATACACACGGATGACAATAAAATCGATCTACTGCATAATAAAAATTGATTAAAACATCAAAGATAATGGGTCTTCTATTTTAGTCTCGTGTGTTTTTTATGCCGTGAAAACTGTGAGCACTTCATTCCGAATGAATAAATAATTTTAAATATCAAAAATTATGACATTTCAAATGAAAAACAGGTGCAGAAACCATTTACTTTGCATTACAAAATAATTCCACCCGAAATATTCATAATTTTTACGAATCGTATATACAGAAGCATACAAAAATTCGAGCCCTGAAGGAATTAAGATATGTAACAGGAGAAATTATTTCGATTTTTTATGATATGGTATTTAATAAACCACCCTTTTCATTTTAGAATATTCAATTATCATTTAGCATTTATAAGTAAAGAGTGTGGGTCAAATTGAGCGCTTTTTTTAAGAATAAATAAAATATAGATGGCGCACTGAATTTGTGGGCATTTAAAAAGTGTGATATATGAGATTTATAAAAATGGCTTCGTACACGGTACAATAACGCGTTCAAATTGTTGAATTATTTTATGAAAATCAAGCGTTCTGTGAAAAGAGTTTTTACAAAATTACGTGAATTTTATGGTTTACCGAATCGTCCATCTGAAAGCACTATTGGTCGAATTACTAAAAAATTTCAAGAGAGTGGTTCTGCGGAAGATCAAAAAAGTGAAAAATACAATCGTAGTGGTCGTATACAAGAAAGTATTGGTTTGGTTCGTGAAAGTCGATCCTGAAGATCCTGAAATGTCCATTAGACGACGTTCACAACAACTTGGACTTAGTGAATTAACAACATGGCGTATTTTACACAAGGATTTAGCTCTGAAGACATATAAGGTTCAAATAACATAGGAACTGAAGCCAGTTGATCATTTAAAACGTCGTTCATTTGTCAATTTCGTCAAGGAACAACCAGCTGATTTTTCTCAAAAAACAATGTTTTCCGATGAGGCACGTTTTGAACTTGGTGGCTATGTTAATAAACAAAATTGTCGTATCTAGTGTGAGCAAAATCCACGAATTATTCATGAAAAACCTATGCATCCTAAACGAGTTACTGTTTGGCGTGCACATTATGGTCAGGTGTTGTAATTGGACCTTACTTCTTCTAAAATGCTGCTGGTGAAGCTGTAACTGTCGATGGTGATTGATATCGTCGGATGATAACCGAATTTTTGTGCCCTGAATTAATGAACATTGATCTAGAGGATATGTTGTTTCAACAGGATGGCGCTACACCTCACTTTGCACACGAATCAATTGATTTATTGAGAGCAAAAATTCCTAGACGTGTAATCTCAAGAAACGACGATGTTAATTGGTCACCAAGATCATGTAATTTGACACCGCTAGACTATATTCTTTGGGGTTATGTGTAAAGTCAGGTTTATAAAAACAATCCACAATCAATTCCTGCTTTGAAAGATGAAATTATTCGTGTCATTGGTGAGACAGAGCCTCAAATGATGTGAAAATGTCATTGAAAATTTTAACAAGGGAGTGGACGTCTGTGGAGCTGCAAGAGGAGGCCATTTGTCGCATATAAATGTCATAACTGATACTTCAATACCAATAAAAAGTTTTCGAAAGTGAATGCAAATTGTGTGTTTTATTTATTCTTTAAGAAACCCGCGAAATTTGAAACACCTTTAGAATAGACATAGCCAAACACGCTAAGTAATCAACGAATAAAAGACAAAGGGTAAACTTTAATAGAGATTGTAGTTGAGTGAATCAATCAACCCCTTTCCATAATAATGTTCGTATTCTATATATGCGTTTCGACAACTAAGTTGTCGAAAGTATGTTTTCCGATGAGGCACGTTTTGAACTTGGTGGCTATGTTAATAAACAAAATTGTCGTATCTAGTGTGAGCAAAATCCACGAATTATTCATGAAAAACCTATGCATCCTAAACGAGTTACTGTTTGGCGTGCATTATGGTCAGGTGGTGTAATTGGACCTTACTTCTTTGAAAATGCTGCTGGTGAAGCTGTAACTGTCGATGGTGATTGATATCGTCGGATGATAACCGAATTTTTGTGCCCTGAATTAATGAACATTGATCTAGAGGATATGTTGTTTCAACAGGATGGCGCTACACCTCACTTTGCACACGAATCAATTGATTTATTGAGAGCAAAATTTCCTAGACGTGTAATCTCAAGAAACGACGATGTTAATTGGTCACCAAGATCATGTAATTTGACACCGCTAGACTATATTCTTTGGGGTTATGTGTAAAGTCAGGTTTATAAAAACAATCCACAATCAATTCCTGCTTTGAAAGATGAAATTATTCGTGTCATTGGTGAGACAGAGCCTCAAATGATGTGAAAATGTCATTGAAAATTTTAACAAGGGAGTGGACGTCTGTGGAGCTGCAAGAGGAGGCCATTTGTCGCATATAAATGTCATAACTGATACTTCAATTACCAATAAAAAGTTTTCGAAAGTGAATGCAAATTGTGTGTTTTATTTATTCTTTAAGAAACCCGCGAAATTTGAAACACCCTTTAGAATAGACATAGCCAAACACGCTAAGTAATCAACGAATAAAAGACAAAGGGTAAACTTTAATAGAGATTGTAGTTGAGTGAATCAATCAACCCCTTTCCATAATAATGTTCGTATTCTATATACGCGTTTCGACAACTAAGTTGTCATGATTAGCAGATAATTAATCAGAGTGACGCACCCAGAAACACAAAACCCGTATCAAACCTGCACTGTTGAAAGCCAAACCCACACTGTAGATTCGTTTCACATAATTTAAAATGTATTTTAATCTTAAAACTAACCACTTATTTTAAAGTACACCCTCCTTCTTGCACATGTGAACTTTTTTAACGGTTGTATTTTTCCTTCTTTTCGAGAAATTCAAACACACACGAATTATTGGACCCTTATCTGTTTAATGTTTAAAAATTACTTTTGTTTTTTGAAATGTATATGATTTCGTAGCTATCTAGTTCACGATGATTGTTTATATTTTTGATTCAATGTAGACAATCAACAATTGCACTGTGATTATTTTATAGCACGTGTTTCGGTAAACTGGATTTCTCAGGTCTATTAAACTTAATGTCCGCTATATATTCTTTATACCGGGATTATATCGAACATGTTATCTGGCCGGTGTATTGTTTATAGCAATCGAAATCACCAATTTCTGATTAGCTCAAGTTCGTCTTTCGCATTTCCTAAGAGAGATTTAATAAAGTTACTGGACTGAAATTTGATAAGCGCGCTCTTTGAAAATCCTATTAAATTTTTCGGCATTGGGTGAAAAGGTAAGCATATAATTGCCTGTTTTAATTGTCTTTAGCTGAGAGACATGTGATATCCATGACTGCCTTTCTCAAGTTGGTTTTATTAAATAATCTAATCATTATTTTCGAATTAAAACCATTGTATCTCGTGGTGTTATTAAAAAAATTTAATTCTCTTTCGTATCTCGTTTTTGTTAGTGGAAAGTTAAGCAAACGATTGACAAAACAAGTAAAAGAAGTCATCTTTTATTGCATGCTATGATTTGAGTCCACTGTTATAAATATATTGCTCTACATATATATGTATATATATATATATATATATATATATATATATAGCAACGAATCAAATGATTGGTACTATATATAATAATCTAATATTACTATATATAATAATCTAATCATTATTTTCGAATTAAAACCATTGTATCTCGTGGTGTTATTAAAAAAATTTAATTCTCTTTCGTATCTCGTTTTTGTTAGTGGAAAGTTAAGCAAACGATTGACAAAACAAGTAAAAGAAGTCATCTTTTATTGCATGCTATGATTTGAGTCCACTGTTATAAATATATTGCTCTACATATATATGTATATATATATATATATATATATATATATATATATATATATAGCAACGAATCAAATGATTGGTACTATATATAATAATCTAATATTACTATATATAATAATCTAATCATTATTTTCGAATTAAAACCATTGTATCTCGTGGTGTTATTAAAAAAATTTAATTCTCTTTCGTATCTCGTTTTTGTTAGTGGAAAGTTAAGCAAACGATTGACAAAACAAGTAAAAGAAGCCATCTTTTATTGCATGCTATGATTTGAGTCCACTGTTATAAATATATTGCTCTACATATATATGTATATATATATATATATATATATATATAGCAACGAATCAAATGATTGGTACTCTGGAATAAATACTTCATTTTATATAAGTACCTTTATTTCTATTACTAAATAATTTTAAGGTATGTTTAATTCCATTCTATTTATTTTTTTCCATTTATTATTTCCAGTGGAACTTATCTCCATACATTTTGTGGACACATTTGGTGTGATTGTTTCCGGCGTTTTTTTTTTCTGAACAACACAAAGGATGACACCCACGTAAGAGGAGTGTTTTACAACGGTTCAAGCTTCTCTAAATGATATAAACTATAAAAAAATCCAAACTAAATACTAACAAAATGTAAAAGTGCCAACAACTGTATACGTTACCTATGTATTGTTTTATTCTTCATAAATACAAATCGGCGTGCTTATATTTATTTTATATATAATAAATATAAGCACGCCGATTTGTATTTATGAAGTGTGACCAACAATGAATGACCTGATCCTACACTTCTTTCCATACATATCACCTTAATATTTACTTCCTCTTAAAAGTGAAATTAGACAGTGTCTCACACAATTCTAATAATTATAATAAAAATATGCTAGCTACTATGTAAACAACAAATACTACTGTGCAAATTACTTTAAACTGTAATATTAATAAAAATACATTTGGTATGTATTAAAGGGTATGCATATATATATATATATATATATATATATATATATATATATATATTAAAGAAATACTTTGTCCTGTACACTGCACGTCAATGAAAGGTTAATGACATAAACGTAGAGTAGGAAAACTCATTAGAAATTACTAAACTGCTAACTTCAGATAGAAAAAGGAAGTAAGTACTGATATGGGGCTTGCGGGAAGTAGTAAAAGATCATATCAATCATTGTTACTCACTCTGTATATATATTGGGTTGGCAACTAAGTACTTTCGGTTTTGTAGTATAAAATAAAACACTTTTTTTTAAACAAAGAATAGTTTTTAATCAATTATATATTCTCCATTTTGCTCAATGACCTTTCTTTCAGCTGCATGATTCCGCGCTCATAAAATTTCTGGTCCTTATCAGCAAAAAACTGAACCAGGTGCGAGTGAAGGTCATCGTCATTTGCGAAAGTTTTACCATTCAAAGAATTCTGCAAATTTCGAAGTTGCCAAAGATGTGTGAGGCCTTGCATTATCTTGGTGGAAAAATACACCTTTCCGATTTGACAATTCTGGCCGTTTTTCTTTGCTTCATCCAGTTTTATTAATTGTTGACAGTAAACATCAGAATTGATCGTTTGGTTCCTTGGGAGCAGCTCAAAAACACAACACCTTTGTAATCCCACCAAACTGACAGCATGATCTTTTTTGGATGCAATTCAGCTTTCGATGTGGTTTGAGCTGATTTATCGTGTTTGCTCCATGATCGTTTTCGAACTATGTTACTGTACAGGATCCATTTTTCATCACCAGTGATGATTCTTTTTAAGAAAAGGTCGGTTTCATTTCGTCTAAGGTGCATATCGCAAAAGTTGATTCTTTGTGTTAAATGAATTTTTTTCAATTCGTGAGGTACCTAAATATCAAGCTTCTTAACTAGCCCAAGACATTTTAAATGTTTTTCAATTGTTGTGTGCGATACATGTAGCTTCTCCGCAACCTCTCGAACAGTTATACGACGATCCTCTTCAATTATGACTTTGATTTGGTCATCATCAACTTCAGTAGGCCGACCTGAATGTTGCTCATCTTTGAGGGAAAAATCTCCAGAACGGAATTTTTTATACCAATTCTGACACGTGCGCTCTGTTAAGCAATTAGCACCATAAACTTCACATATCTTTTTGTGAGCCGCAGCAGCTTTCTTTCCTTTACGGAAATAAAATAGTAAAATATGTCGAAAATGTTCGTTTCTGCACTCCATTTAAAATTAGCCCACAACTAATAGCTTTAATAAAAATCACGCACTACTTGCTTCTGAAGTTACGTCAATGTGACTAGTATCACGCGACAAACAGTAAAGTACAGCACTAACATACATTATACAAAAAATAAAGCAACGCTCTCTATCATCAAAAACCGAAAGTACTTGGTTGCCAACCCAATATATATATATATATATATATATATATATATATATATATATATATATACATATGCATGATTGCAATGCTATATATATATATATACATATGTATAGTCATATAATTTTATAAAAAAAACTTTTAAAATAATATTTCAAAAAATTATTTTACTTGTAATGCGTTCATTCAGAATCGGTTAGACGTTTCCAAACTGTTTCTGTACTTATCTAGTAAGATAACAAATAAGATATTCAAAAATTTGATAGTGGTAGTAGTCAATTATTATAATAGTTCCATACATTATATGACACCAAACGACTATTCTAGCGCCTCCGTGCAGCAACCACATATACACTTAAGGCATACAATAAATATAAATGAACTTTTAAAATACGAATTTTAAATCAATATTTGAAGACAATGTACAATAACACCTATATTTCTGTAGATTTTATAATAAATTATTATAAATAAAAATTCATAATAAATAAAATGTTTGGAAATTCTCGTATTTGCGGAGCAAATAAGAATAATATTTTTGTTCGGTTTTTCCGATTTTGTGTCGTATTTAGCTATAATTTGGTTATTTTAATAATAAATGTTTCAAGTGTGATAGCAGTATATTGCATAAGTAAAATATACCATTAAAACACCAACATATTAACACCATGTTATTTTTGTGCTAATGTATCACGTATTTGTATTTCTTTTCTATTGATGATGATGACAACTTACTTGTCAAAATTTGTATCCAAAATTAAAAACTATAATTTGTTAAAGGTGTTACTTTAAATTAATTTTCGAAATTTTGGATGTTCAACGTTATTTCGTGAGTGTATATAGTATGACAAAAAGGTAAACAAAATGAATTAGTAAATAATTAAATTTTCATTGCAAAATTCATACCTTTTACAGAGAAAATTTAATTGAGTTGACGTTCCACGTTGTGGGTATTCCATGATGAGTCAAAACCAACAAAAGTTGTTCGCACTTGAAGCACATCAAAACAAATAGTCGCCTGTTTTTTCGGAAAAACCGGTCACGTTGCAACCGTGCCTTTAGAGAGTTGTAGAACGGTCAATTCCGAATGGTACACAACTATTTTTTTCGCCACAAGTGTTTGAAGAAATAAGGAAAAGAAACTGAAAACGACAGATCATTCTCCACCATGACAATGCGAACTCTCACATGTCGGTTCAAACAATTGAATATTTGATCGGACAAAACAATGAATTGAGCCATCTGCCGTACAGCCCCGATATAGCATCCTGTGATTTCTTTTTGTTCCCACGCGTGAAGAATAAACTTTGTGATCGACAGTTTTCTACGCCAGAAGAGGCAGTTGAGGCATTCAAAAATTTGGAGATACCGCCTTCACAGTGGCAACAATGCTTTTCGAAATGGTTTAAAGGAATGCAAAAGTGCGTTGATTTTCAAGGAGAATATTTTGAAAAGCAATAAAACTATTTTCGATAATAAATTTTTTTTTTGTTTACTGTTCCCGAAACATAAACAACTATAGATAAATCGAAAGAATTAAGGGCATTAAAATTTAATAAGTATGCATCATTATTATTAAAGTGTTGTCTGCTATAAGTATTGTAGACCTACAGACTTAGAATGGGAACCAAAATTCGATGCTGTGATCTAGATAAAGTTACAAGTAATAAACTCTTAGATGTTTCTATTATTTATTATTTTTATTAAAACAAAATCTTCGCGAGTTACTAGAAAATGCACCAATGGTAGAACGCATTGCTTTGTGGTGGTAATCTCCTTATAGTTTCCACTCCGTTAGGGAATATTTAAACTATGATATAAACATCTTAATACATATATAGATTTATACTAACTTACTCAATGACCAGATGGCAAACAAGACTTGAAGCAGGCTGTTATAATAGTAATCGCGCGCAACATTCAAATTATCCAAAATAAAATTCGAATTATCCACGATTTTTACCGCTACTTTATGTAGAATTCGGAGAAACGGGCAAAACATTCGAGTAGTTCAAAATTTCGAATTATCCAAGTTACTCTGCACGTCAATAAGATAATATAGTAAAACAAATTCACACGAAAAATGAGCCAAGTTGGAAGGGTAAACGTAAGATAATTATTAGAAAAAAAAAGTTCGCTTATATGTGAAATTAATTGGAAATATTTAGGAAGAGAAACGTACATATGGTATAATTCTGCCATATATTTAAGTCTCCTTACTGGAGAGCGATTTTAATTAACTGTTTTCCTTTTCGTTTAATTTGAACTTTGTAGGTATGGCCTAGCTAGCGTTGTGTATGAAGCTGCCGAGTCCACCCACAACAGCATGCAATGGCACTTGTACATTCTGAAAAGTAATACATTCAGTCGGACACGAAAGCTAGTAATTTATTTATAGGAATCACGAATAGGTGTCCTCGCGAAAAACAGTATTGGTGAATACGCCCATGAAACCAAGTCACACCCCTGCTTCATGTAAAAGACAGAGTTAGTAATTAAATAAATACGCTCCTAAACTTGTGTACGTATTACACTGGTTCCAGCTGTTGGTATACAATTGAATCGTTAGTTTTGTTTTTTATCTTTTTCGATTATCGAGAATAACTTTTCTTTACGTACGTACATAAAGGGTTGTTTCAAATTACGCGGTTTTTTTAAGAATAAATAAAATATAGATGGCGCACTGAATTAGTCTGGGTACGTGTGCATTTAAAAAGTGTGATGTATGACATTTATAAAAAAGGCTTCGTACACGGTACAACAACGCGTTCAAATTGTTGAATTGTTTTATGAAAATTAGCGTTCTGTGAAAAAAGTTTTTAGAAAATTACGTAAATTTTATGGTTTACATAATCGTCCATCTGAAAGCACTATTGGTCGAATTATTAAAAAATTTCAAGAGACCGGTTCCGTGGAAGATCAAAAAAGTGAAGAATACAGTCGTAGTGGTCGTTCACAAGAAAATATTGCTTTGGTTCGTGAAAGTGTTACTGAAGATCCTGAAATGTCCATTGGAGGACGTTCATAACAACTTGGACTTAGTGGATCAACAACATGGCATATTTTACACAAAGATTTAGCTCTCAAGGCATATACGGTTCAAATATAACCATAACCATTGTTAATGAAAATCCTAAATAGATCTTTGAGGTTGTTATTAAGAAACTTTCTATTGCTAATGTGAACGATTCTGTTTTTCATTGCTGTTACCGTGTTATGCTTTTGGTTAAGTGGATGGCTAGATAGGTAATGTATGTATCGGTTAGACGCCGTAGGTTTTTTATACCAGTCTGTGATAATTGAATTATCTTCTGTTCTTATAACCCTCGTATCCAAGAATGGGCTATTGAAAACTAAAATTGTTTAGGTCTTTGTTCAACAGACCGATACACCTGATAATAGTTACGTTTAAGATATTAAAAGTACGGTTGATTATACAGTCCTTACTATATATATATAATATAGCTACGGTCGACTAAGAAATTTTACATGTGCCATTATTTGCTTTTGGCACCGTTTTATGAACATCTATCTGCGACTATTTAACTTGTGGTCCACGATCTCCACGACAGTTAGCTGGCCACCGTTCTGTTGCTGCAAAAATAAACAAAAGCTCCCTGAGTCAATCGTTCGCCCTTGTTTATACGAAAAGTGAGCAGTCAATTAATTATTATAAGGTGTTTAATATCATCGATACATTTTACTGAACCCCGTACTGTTTTGGAGGGCAAACGTTCGAAATTAATGAAGTTGCTGGTACATCTCAGCTGATTTGTACACGTAATCACTGAAGGTTGATACGTAACCCCTTTCCATATTAATTTTCGTATTCTGCATACGTATTTGGACAACTAAGTTGTCATCATCAGCAGACAATTAAACAGTGTCGCACCTGGAAAACTACGGCAAAAAATATCCGTACGAACACGAATTCCGCACACGATCTCTATGGTTGAAGGCCAAAACGCACAGTGTATATTCGTTTCGCATATTTTTTTAAAGATTGCATTCTAGTCTTAAACTAAGATAAAAGACAACCGAAAAAATAAAAAGAGGGGAAAGAAAGGACAAATACCTACATTCGGTTTATTGCACTCTCCCTTGTCTGTCGTTTAAGAGACCAAAGAGACATGAGTTATGGTTGGACTCCAGGTCAGTGTTCAAAACATAATTATCTGCAGATGATGACAACTTAGTTGTCGAATTACGTATATAGAATACGACAATTAATGTGGAAAGGGGTCATACGTACATCAATTTTAAGTGATTAAGTTAATCAACCACAGGCTCCGTCAAAATTACCCGATTTGTACACGTTTGTACCAGAACGAAGCACATGACATACTACTGTGGGCAAAAAATAGTAAGACTTTTTAATTTAAATTTCGTGCGAATACCCATTCGTCAAAATATTTTTTTTCTAGGTTGGTATGACTGTCAGTGACATCTGTGCCAAATGTCACATCAAAATAATCATTGGTGTTTAGTATACGCTTGTCTTTCTGAAGTACAAAAAGTGCATTCGGCGATTTTTACAATGAGTGAAATTATTCAACAAAGAAGTTCCATTAAATTTTGTGTACGGATTCAAATTTCTGGTGCCGAAACGTTCAGAATGTTGCAAAAGGCCTTCGGTGATAATTGTTTGTCGCGAGCAAGTGTTTTTGATAGGTACAAATTATTCAAAGAGGGTCGAGAACGTGTTGATGACGAACCACGTCCAGGACGGCCATCAACATCAAGTGAGGATCAACACGTCAATAGAATCAAGGAATTGGTGCTTGATAATCGACGATAAACAGTCAGAGACCTTACTGGCATCGTTGGAATATCGGAAGGATCAGTGAAAACCATTTTGAAAGATCATTTGGGCCTAAGAAAAGTGAAAGCACGATTTGTTCCAAAATCACTCAATTTTTTCAAAAAACAGCGTCGCGTTGACGTCTGTGAAACAATGCTTTCCGACTATCAAGACAAAATGACAGGCATCATAACTGGAGATGAGACTTGGATCTGCGCTTATGACCCGGAAACAGACGATCAATTGGCCGAATATCGTATCAAAGGTGAGCCGAAGCCCAAAAAACCACGTCAAAGCAAGTCAAATATCAAGGTTATGTTGACAGTTTTCTTCGATTATCGAGGTGTGGTGCACTCCGAATTTCTTCCGACCGCCCAAACTGTCATCAAAGAATACTATTTAAGTGTTATGTGTCGTTTGCGCAATGCTATTCGTAAAAAGAGGCCACAATTATGGGCCGATAACTCTTGGTTTTTGCACCACGATAATGCACCGTCGCATACTGCATTAATTCTTCGTGAGTTTTGCGCCAAATTTTCAACCAATATCGTGCCGCAACCACCGTGTTCGCCTGATTTAGCTCCGTGTGACTTCTGGCTATTCAGCAAACTCAAACGACCGCTCCGGGGAAACCGTTTTGAGTCAATTGAAGACATTAAACGTGAATCGCTACGCGCATTGAAGGCTATTCCTGAAATTGACTTTAACAACTGTTTCGAGATTTGGAAGAAACGTTCGCACAAGTGTATTGGGGCCAGGGGGGATTACTTTGTGGGGGACGAAATAGATTTGGAAGAATAAATTAAGAATTTAAAAATTATGAACAAAGTCTTACTATTTTTTGCCCACAGTAGTACATCAACTTTAAGTGATTAAATTAATCAACCACAGGCTCCATCAAAATTACCCGATTTGTACACATTTGTACCAGAACGAAGCATATGACATATTTGTTTTGAAATATAAATTGTAATGAACGGTATTTGAGAAAATTTCGCAACAATATCTTCCTTTAAAAAAACCATTCAAGTTAATTGCTTGATTTTGCCAAATGGAGCACAATATTATCGGAACATCGGTACTTCTTCTGATAAGAATTGACAATGTTGTATTAAAAACTCCAAAGTCATTAAAGATAACGGTAATCGTGTACACATTCAACCTTTTATAGATCGTGTGAATGTGCAACTAACAATTTTCGTTTCCTACTATCGATACGAAATATCTTCGAGTTAAAAAAAAATAATTTACTTTTTTTCTCGCCATTACTACTGCGTAACAGCATCATTTGTGATCAGTTTATGTGAAAAAAATGTTCCGTTCATAATAGAACGGAACGGGGAACATTTTAATGTTTAATTAAATTAAAAGAAAATCTGAATAGGTAAACGTCACATTCTTTACCATACAAATGTCTCAGCAGACCATAGACCTAATGGCGACCAATACATTATAAATATTTTAAAACTTTAATGACCACGTAGATGTAGATACAAAATCTCGTCTAATATAATAACAATATTTTATCAGGTCTAACAACAAAACGACCATTTCACGAGTATTATGTTGTGATACAAATGAGACCGATCTTTTTTTTAAACGAGCTTTCATATAATCTAAATTTATGTATTTTATAAGGAATGTTTATGTGGAAGTATAATTTCATTGGTATAAACCTGCACCACTTTAATGAGCTAGTCGAACATAAATATACACCGCAACAAAGAAGTATCCTTCATTGAGCAACGGTTTTTTTATATTTACTTACAATAGGAACGTGGAAATATGATATCATCTTATTTTAATTAATGATATTAATTTCAGAGACATTAATGGCTTTTCCGAGAAGAAGGCTAGATTACGATCTTGTAAACACAGTTGACAAAAGATCACCGTCTTTCCTTTGCCGTTCAATTTGCTCTGCGTCTGCATTTATTCACTTTAATTTTAATTATATCCATATGATATTGTTCATAATTGTTCATAATACGTAGAAATTATTTGCAAACTAATAAAAATCAACAGATATTGCATGTACATACGAGGGAGCGTTTTTATATTCGCGGAATGGGGGACAAGGGGTGGAAATAAAAAAACCAAATTATTTTTCTTTTTCAATATATTCACCTGCAAGGCGGATACATTTTTCACATCTTTCAATTAATTTATTTATACCCTCATAAAAAAATGATTTCTCTTTATCTGCAAAATACGCCGAAACTGCCTCCTTGACTTCATCATCGGCAGTAAATTTTTTACCCCGCAGCTCTTTTTTCATTTTCGGAAACAGGTAATAATCACTCGGGGCCAGGTCTGGGCTGTAGGGTGGGTGATTCACAATTTCGAAGCCCACCTTATGCAGGGCAGCTAACGCAACGCGGCTCTTGTGGACGGGCGCGTTGTCGTGCAAAAGCAGAACACCTTTTGTCAATTTTCCCCGTCTTTTCTCTTTAATGGCTTCTTTTAGTCGCTCTAATATTGAAGCGTAATATTCTCCGGTTATAGAAACACCTTTATCTTTATAATCAATCAACAATATTCCTTCCGAGTCCCAAAATACCGTTGCCATGAGTTTCCCAGCTGATTGTGACACTTTAAATTTCTTGGGAGGTGCTGTGCCCTTTTTATGCCACTGCATGGAGCCTTGTTTGGACTCAGGTTCATAATGATGAACCCAAGTTTCGTCTCCAGTAACAATTCCACTCAATACACCATCCTTGTCTTCATTACAGAGGTCCAAAAATGCACGCGAACACCCTACGCGCTGTTGTTTTTGCGCCGGCGTGAGCATTCTCGGCACCCATCTTGCGCTGACCTTAGACATGCCGAGATGATCGTGTAGGATTTTAAAAATTGTTGTATCGGATACTCCAACCATTTCTGCGAGTTGTTTCTTCTTTAGTCGAGCATCTTCGAGTACAATTTGTTCAACTTTTTGGATAAGTGCTGGCGTGGTCACCTCAATGCTCCTGATCAAGCCCGGCCTCGGGTCGTCTTCAAGGGATTCCCTTCCTTGTTTAAATAAACTATGCCACTTGTACACCATGGTTTTTCCTGGACAAGAGTCGCCGTAAACTAATGACATCTCATTCATTATGGTTGCGACTGATTTTCCTTGCCTGGTAAGGAACTTTATAACGGCACGATATTCGATTTTTTCCATATTTCACTTTTCACTCCTGATTATGTTACTTGCTTGACGATAGCTCAAAGACTAACTGTCTAATAACAATAAAACTTCGTATTTATACTAATCATGAGTCGCTACACAGGCCACGCCCCCAATGCGCCTACTCACCCCTCTACAACCCGCTCATTCCGCGAATATAAAAACGCTCCCTCGTAGAATAATGAACACTGCATTGCTGTTGACGTTGTTCTTTGTAGCCTAAACTTTTCGGTGTTTCTAAGCTCATATGGTTGCACCTCACACACATATCTGATGTTTTCACAAAAATACTCTGGCGCATTTCTCATCTTCATTTTCTGCACAAAGCATATGGTATTCATTTGTAACCTCTGTTTAATATTTAACCATTACAGTGAACTAAGCATTGCTGATATAGCTGTATAACGGTTGCATTTTAAAATACATCTCATGGCTTTGTTTTGTAGTTTCTGCATTCTCTCAATTTGTGATTCTAGGCACACGTGTATATTATAGTTGAATAAAATTCAAAGTGGGGTTTATAATGGTGTTATATATATTTATTGCGGTTGTTATTGAAATTATTATAAACAAAAAATATTATATACAGGGGTATACGAAATGAACAGCTGCACGTATACCTCTATTGTCAGGGTTATTTAAAGGTTCGAATGCTTGTAGCTCAATTACATTAGTGTTTTTAACATATCTTCATTAGACATTTTTAACTTAAAATTGCTTCAGTAACACATCTTAAGCTGTGGCAATATGGGATATTCGGTATATAAAGTCCAAATTATAACAGATTCAGGTTAAAATCTTGTTATACGTCAGGTTTTGCCATGAACTTATTAGACCTATGTAAAGGTGTTTCAAATTGCACGGTTCTTTTAAAGAATAAATAAAACACATAATTTGCATTCGCTTTCAAAAACTTTTCATTGGTAATTGAAGTATTAATTATGATAGTTATATGCGAAAAATAATATCTGACAAATGACCTTCTCCTGCAGTTCCACAGACGTCCACTCTTTCGTTAAAATTTTCAATGACATAATTGAGGCTCTGTCTCACCAATGACACGAATAATTTCATCTTTCAAAGCAGGAATTGATTGTGGATTGTTTTTATAAACCTAACTTTTCACATAATCGCAAAGAAAATAGTCTAACGGTGTCAAATTGCATGATCTTGGTGGCCAATTAACATCACCGTTTCTTAAGATTACACGTCCAGGAAATTTTTCTCTCAATAAATCAGTTGATTCGTGTGCAAAATGAGGTGTAGCGCCATCCTGTTGAAACCACATTTCCTCTAGATCAATATTCATTAATTCAGGCCACAAAAATTCGGTTGTCATCCGACGATATCGGTCACCATTGACAATAACTTCACCAGCAGCATTTTAAAAGAAGTAAGGTCCAATTGCACCACCTGACCATAATGCACACTAAACAATAAGTCGTGTAGGATGCATAAGTTTCTCATGAATAATTTGTGGATTTTGCTCACCCCAGATATGACAATTTTGTTTATTAACATAGCCACCAAGTTCAAAATGTGCCTCATCGGAAAATATTATTTTTTGAGAAAAATCAGCAGGTTGTTCATTGATGAAATTGACAAATGAAAGACGTTTTAAATGGTCTAATGGCTTCAGTTCCTGTGTTATTCGAACCTTATATGCCTTCAAAACTATATCCTTGTGCAAAATACGCCATGTCGTTGATCCACTAAGTCCAAGTTGTTGTAAACGTCGTCTACTGGACATTTCAGGATCTTCAGCAACGCTTTCACGAACCAAACCAATTTTCTTTTTGTGAACGACCACTACGACTGTACTTTTCACTTTTTTGATCTTCCACGGAACCGGTCTCTTGAAATACCTTAATAGTTCGATCAATAGCCCTTTCAGATAGACGATTATGTAAACCATAAAATTCACGTAATTTTCTAAAAACTCTTTTCACAGAACGCTGATTTTCATAAAATAATTCAACAAGTTGAACGCGTTGGTGTACGAAGCCATTGGCTCACGTACCGAGACAAATTCAGTACGCCATCTATATTTTATTTATTCTTAAAAAAACCGCGCAATTCGAAACAGCCTTTATTATTTTTATGTGTTTAAAATATGGTAAAATTTTTTTTTACTTTAAATATTGTATACAATAAGAGACTGCACAGATGTAATCATAAATTAAACACGTATTTTAAATACTTGTGATTTTGACTCTCATACAAGAATTTTTGAGAAACCAAAATAGACAGGCTTATTGGAATACACTTATTACGCTCGACGATATGTCTTTTGCAGTTATAAAATCTATTTAAAATACTGCATACATATACAACCTTTTGAAAGAGTAAAAATTAATGTAATATTTATTACTAAATTATTACAAGTATAATTAACGCGCGCTTAAGCGCAATTAATAATGCATACGTGTCAAAATCATTACGTTCATTGTATTAAAATATGGAACAGACAATTACGTAAATTGTAACCGTAGTTAAGAAGAACAAATTAATAAATTACAATTGAAAAGTAGTACGCATGCATAAGTAATTCTGAAATGTTAAGTACGAACGGTCGAACCTGCGTATAAAAGTTAAGGGTATGTAGAAAAGCCAATATTACATATCATTAATATATCTAAGATGCCTAAGAGGTGTGCCATGGAATTAGAAGTGCTGTGCCACATATCAGGGGTCGTGACCTCAGGCCCTCTTTTCCGTAGAACGTCTTCAGATGTAAATGATATATGATTTTATAGAACAGAATAAAAACAGTACCACACATTAACATATTATAATTAAATTTACCGAACATTTTTAAACATCTGACGGGGACTAACTTTTGCAATTTCTTCGATGCTTCGACGGCTGATAGAAACACGGCCGATTGATTTATTGCTCCTAAAAGGTATTGGATTTATTTGTATTTATCATGCTCGTTTTAACATAAATGGCCGATCAATTGAAGTCTTGTAGATATGGAAGGCGATTATAATCCTATAAAATTTATGAAAGTGTGTAATTTGAAGTGAGGAGATTACTGAACTTTAATCGAAATGAAAGTGAAATTAATCGAAATCGATTCAAGTTTACATTGGCGATTATTAAACAAGGCCGCTCAAGAATACAGGGTGTTTCAAAAAGAATATACGTATTTCGAATGCATATATTTATTAAACTTTAAGACATACTAATTCGAAACTTTGCACACATATTTACGAACCTCTTAAGTTCAGATTACAGATGTTCAATATGTCCTCCATCAGCGACACTAACAATATCACATCGATACTCAAATTCCTCCCATATTCGGGCAAGCATGTCCTCCGTCATGACGTTATGACAGTACGAATCCGGTCCTTCAACTGTTCTAGGTTCTGTCGAAGTGGTGGTACACAAACGTTATCTTTAACGAAACCCCACAGGAAGAAGTCACAGGGTGTCAAATCCGGTGATCGTGGAGCCTAGCTGAGACATGCTAAGTCGCCAGCTCCTTGGCGACCAATCCAACGGTTCGCTGTTTCATTCAGATATTTACGCACTTGGCGACTCCAGTGAGGTAGTGCCCCGTCTTGTTGAAAAATGAAATCGTCTTCATGCAAACTCGGAAACAACCAGTTTTGTAATATAGCGAGATACTGCTGACCGTTAACCGTGTTTCCATCAAAGAGGAATGGGCCGTAAACAGATGATCAGGATACCGCACAAAACACATTGATTTTAGAAGAATCTCGCACATGTTCTATGGCTGCATGTGGGTTCTGTAGACCCCAAATTCGAACATCGTGTTTGTTTACCAGACTGCTAACATGGAAAGTCGCTTCACCACTGAACATGATGCGTTGTGCGAAAGTGTTATCATTGTCAATAGCATCATGAATCTCGTTACAAAATGCCACACGTTTCCGTTTGCCATCAGGACGCAGATTTAGTAACAACTGTAACTTGTACGGCTTCATAACTAACCGACGTCTCAAAGCAGGCTAAATTAGTTGAGATACGACACACTTTTCGGACCCTCCTGTCCAATTCATCCCATAACAATTCTATGGGGTTTAGGTCGGGGCGTTGCGGCGACAATGTCATTATTTGTAAGGTGTTATTGTTTTGTTAGCGATTTAAGAAATTCTTACATACTTACTGCTGAGTGTTTGGGGTCGTTGTCCTGCATAAACACAAAATTTTCGTCGATTGAACGTAGCTCCGATGGTATTGCATTTTCTTGCTATATTTCTAAATAACCCTCCTTTCGCAAAATACCCTCGATTTGATTCAAGTCTCCTGTGCAGGCGTAGCAAAAACAACCCCAAACAAGCACAGAAGTTCTTCCATGTTTGACGGTTGGCACTATACATCTTTGTATGTTTCTACCCATTGTCGCTGTCGCTTCTTTCCCCGTCGAAGTAAGGGTCTTCTTACAGCAATGCGACCATGAAGATTTGCAGCTTTTAATCTTCTTTTCACCGTAGTAACAGAAATTTTTCTTGCACGGTCGCGATTCATTCCTGCGGCGACTTCGGGTGTCAGCCTTCTATTTCGTTTACTCAACAATTTTATACGCTCATCGTCGGCGGGAGATGTTATTCGCTTACGAACTGAACGTGCCGGACCTCTAATACTGCCCATGCATTGATGTCGCCGAATGATGTCACCAAAAGTCGATTTATTAACATGTCTTTTCGGAAATTTGACGCACTGAATAATCTTCTAGATGAAAGGCAATAACTGCAGACCGTTTTTTTAACTTGTTGGTTTTCCCCTCGGCATTTTAAGAAGTTCACATTAAAAGTACGGTCTTATCAGTAATGCGATCGCTAGTAAGTTTATTTGAAAACCAATGCATATTTCGGTACACAAGACTCTTTTGGGTGAGGGCAGGTAAGTTTCGCAACTTTTTTGCTTTCAATATTATCTCAAAAGTAATCATATTTATGGCGGTAAGGATTATCCGCAGGGAATCATAAAATGTAATGGTTATTTGTAGGTGCTCCAATAGATACATTTGCCTGCAATTGGTTATAAATCTCGTAAAGGACCTAATGTAAATATATTATTTATATTTAAACGCAATTTATATTATTTTTTAGAAGATTTTTTACTAAATTTAACTAACTGTTCGAACTAATATGGACGGTAATGTACGTCGTTCGCAATTTGCATCGACTTCATTAACGAAATCCCAGTGTTTTGAAATTTTTCTATTCAGTCAAACAAACTTTTATAATGGTCCCTTTTACATTACTTCTTATGGAAGAGGTTGGTCTGACATATGTCCTGTTCATTCAATTTGTACATAAGGAATTAATTAAGGTCGTATACCAAAGTTCCAATGGATATCACTTATTTAATTAGGAGAGGACCAGCCTTTACGTTGAAAAAAAGTCATATTTTAATAGAAAAAATTATGAATTTATTTTGTTGTGAAACATACAGTAAAATACAATTACAGCAAATAAGTACAGAAGGTTTAGAATTTGCACAAGATTTATATAAACTTGTACGTACACATTGAATTAAACAACTTGCGTGTCAACTTCAAAGCAGAATAATCCTTCATCGTTATCGTTTAACAGACTGAATTCCAACTTAACAGCCACCTAAAATTCCAATTAATTTAATAAAATTATTTAGAGATTATAACTGCTTCATCTACCTTTGGGAAAATGGAAAGAATATCCATTTCCAATACGTAATTAACAATATCACCTACGGCGATTGGACAACGAACATTTTGGAAACCGTCACAGCCATCTTCCTGGTCCAAGGGGTACTCTAATTCAATACCTAGCGCTGTTGCGATTACTCTAGGACGTGTGGATACTGAGTATGCGGCTGAAATATCGACGAGTTAACTATACAATTAATTCTTAAGATGTGAAAATAATAGTAACAATATTTATATTTATATAAGTTGGCAATTGGTTATACATTGAAGGTAAATTTGATGGAGGCTGTGGTTGATAAACTTAATCACTTATGGTTGTTATATAACCTTTTTCTATATTAATTTTCGTATTGTGTATACATCTTTCGACAACTAAGTTGTCATCATCAGCAGGTAATTAAATACATCGAAATACGTTTACAAATTAATATGGAAAGGGGTTAGATATCAATTTCAAGTGAATATGATTAAACATTTCCTTCTTATTAATTGATATAAATTGGAACGTACATGTTTCAAATATAGCTGACAAAACGGCCGTTGACCCCTGTGGAAGTTCGCAAGGTAACTCCTCACAATCATTAACTTGTGTCACTAGCGGGAGAGGTAATCCATTACCACCTGTAAGTGATTGCAATTAAGTAAAATATTTAAATAAATATTTGCGTTACACTTACATTCTCTGACTGGAGTATCACACAGTGATAGTGTAAAAGATAAACTGGTTATAACTAAGACGTAGATGATTTTGAACATTTTGGCTTTTCTGTCGACTGAAATAAATTCTGTTAAAGTTAATGGTCGAATGATACCAAGTAATAGCAAACTGGGTATTTATACGATCTGAAGCGTCTTATAATTGTAATCTCTAAAGTCACTCTATCGATTAAAATAGTATATCGTTGCACACCTGCATCCAATACTTAGACCGAGTGTTCATCAATATTAAATATTGAGCATTACGATTCGTAAACTTTCGCTACATTAATCGAAAGGAATATTCATTGAATGTTTTAATAATAATATAGATGAAAGAAAATTCACTGTTTTCGATAATAGGAAATCTTGCCATGGAAAAACAAGTTATGCAAAGTTTCTGAGTAGTATTTGTCACTATAAAGTGGAGAACAGAATCCAGAAGGAACTTAGAAAGAATTCTACCCAAATTTTTCACAGCATAACGAACACTGGATCTTAAAGAAAAGTAACAGAGTGTCCTAAAATTTACGCCTTAAAATTAGTAAAAATTGTAGACAAAGGCTGTTAAATATCAAACAGTTGATAATTTTTGTGAATTCACACAATTTTCATAATACGGTAGCAGAAAAAAAATGGTTAAAATTAGAAATTTACCATAAAGGATGTCAGCAAAAATTCAGGAGGTTATTTCCTGGATTATGGATGTAATACACGCATAATTGAAATAATGTTTAGAAATAGATAACGGATCTATACACTCAGCATCACGAATTTCTCTTAATCTGGTAAAATTGTGTTTATAACACTATTTACAACACATATTTTTAGGTCACTTGTTGCACATAACTGCGAGTGTATATCGTTCACATTTTATATTGACTGCACTAACGACAACCCAGTATTTTCAAATATTTCTTTTGAGTCAAGTAAACTTTTATAATTGTAGTAAATTTATTTTAATGGGGATTGTGATTCATTAAATTAATCAGTTAAGGTTAATACAACCCCTTTCTACAATAATTTTCGTATTCTGTATACGTATTTCCACAACTAAATTGTCATCATGAGAAGATAATTAAACAATGTCGCACCTGGAAAACTACGGAGTAAGCCCGCATGAAGCAAATTCTGTACACGGTGTACGTTTTGGAATTCGACGGTACAGACACTCTCCATAAAAATTTATCTTGAATCAGTAAACTTTAAAAGAGATCATCTAACCTGGATAGTATGATAACGGTCACTCGTGACGATATGACACTTGTCCAGGAAGATCTCTATCATCCGGCTCTACTTATTGATGTTGAGTCTTCATCTATTACAAAACCCGTTCAGTTTCCCTCCTCGAGTGATACTCGTTATAACTTTCGCCGAGCAAATCTTCAGACGCTGTACAGCGATTTGGCGAATGTTGACTGGTCTTTCCTTGATTGCTATACACATGTTGATCTTGCTGTTACCTCATTTTACAAGATAATCTATAATATTTTTGATAGATCTGCACCAAGATACTCTCTCTTGTGTTCCTCCGTGTAACTCAAAAACGGTGATGTTAATTGGCCACCAAGAACATGTGATTCGACACCATTAGACTATTTTCTTTGAGGTTATGTGAAAAGTCAGGTTTATAAAAACAATCCACAATCAATTCCTGCTTTGAAAGATGAAATTATTCGTGTCATTGGTGAGATAGAACATCAATTATGTCAAAATGTAATTCAAAATTTGATCAAAAGAGTGGACGTCTGTGGAGCTGCAAGAGGAGGCCATTTGGCAGATATTATTTGTCGCATATAAATGTCATAACTGATTCGTCAATTACCAATAAAAAGTTTTTGAAAGTGAACGCAAATTATGTGTTTTATTTATTCTTTAAAAAAAACCGCGAAATTTGAAACACCCATGTTGTTTTCAATTCTTTGACTATTAATAAAGACTCCCGAAACATTGAATTATTCTTATTGTCGTTTTTAAAATAAAGTCATCGGGCGTCTGGAGCATTGTTCTTAAAAATAAATTCAGAAAAATTATTGAGTTAGCCTTTTTTTAAGTGAAAACATCGCGTGCTTTGCTAGCTTGTATACGTATAGTTACAGGAAATTATCAGCATGTGACATGTTTTTAGCAGACAAAAAAACAAATTTGCTTATTCATTCGTCCTTATAAACACATGATGTGTCAATGTACAAGCATAATTTATTATCATACACGTATCATTCTGGGTTAATTACATAATTGACACATGATATTCAAAATGCAATATGTTACATCGACTTTGCATTTTCATAAATAGTTTTGACGGCAAGTTTACGCCCTAAAAATTTTAAAAAAAATCTGTGTTTTAGTAAGTGAAGTGTAACACGACCAATTCTCTGTACAATTAGAATATACTTAGGTAGACGCAGAAAAATAAAATTTCATATATCACACACAAACACACACGCACACACACCCAGAAACATATCAAATTGTAAATAACAGGTGTTTTGTACACCTGGTTCTTAGATATATCAAGTAATTTGTGGAAAAAAAAAGAAAAAAATTACTGTACTTGTAAAATACATTTTTTTAAATTTATATATTACCTAGTAACACGAAAATAACATGGGCGCATTTAAAAAAAAATAATTTTAAATATATCTCATTTGCATAAAATTTTTATCTTTTTTTATATTATATTTCATAGACGAAAACGTGGTTGAAATTGTATGCGTTTTTCAATGATTATTTACAAAATTCTTTTAGATGTGCTCTTGTTAGCTTTCAACGTTACGGTTCGTGTGTGGAATTTGTTTTCGTACAGGTATTTTACCGTATTTTTTCCAGGTGCGACATTGTTTAATTATCTGCTGATGGTGGCAACTTAGTTGTCGACATACGTATACAGAATACCAAAATTAATGTGGAAAGGGGTTATGTATCAACCTTAAGGGATTAAATAAAGTTCTTTTAAATTCACAAACATGGATTTTGAAGGCTGAAGTTTCTAATTTAACAAAATTAGGAAAAAAAATTAAGTAATAGTAGATGAAATTTCATATCAAATCCAAACGTCTAAAAATGTAAATTCGATCGGTCAAATGCAAATGGATTCTACTGAATATCAAATGATTTAACGGAAAAAAATGCACTGGGCACCACGGATTTCATTGTCATAGATTTGACACTTAATTTTGACTAACTATTGGCATCTGAATCCAAAAAAGACCTCAGTCTTTGTCTATTACGTCATCTTCTTAAGCTACAGTGTACACGGGCTTTTTGTCCCAAAAGCCATATAAAATGAGCATACGAAGGAAAATAAAGGAAAAAAATTACCAAATACGAGGGGGTGGCCAAATACAACCGAAATTTCTCTCTAAATATTCTATTTTATTTTTTATACAAAATAACCTTAAAATCTTCAATATATTCTCTATTTAACTTTATACACTTGTCCAAACGATGATTCCATTGTTGGAAGCATCGTTCGAACTCGATTTTCTGTATGGCTGCGAGCTGCAGTGTCGTTTCTTTCTTCACCTCTTCTACGTCATTTAAACGACGTTCTTTTATATCCATCTTCATTCCTGGAACCAGTAAGAGGCGTGGGGCTATTCTTAGCCAAAAACTAGATAACTGATAAAGCTAAGTGAACATTGCATTGTCATAGTCGAAAAACCATTTCTCCGTCTATTACAAATCGGGCCTTTTTCGTCATATGCTGCTACGCAGTTTTCTCAGAACATCGAAATTAACACAGCCGCACACCGATCAATTAAGTCCGACATTACAAGAAATGACGGGTTAAACGAAAATGCTTTTACAAAAAAAATGCACTGTAACAACTTACTCGACTAAAGAACTGACTGCACCGAACGCAAAACAAGCTGCGTCACGCACACCTAGATGCAGGAATACGTGCTAGGCAAACTCCACTCACAGCGCAGCCATTCAGATTATTTTTGGATGCTATACATACCATAATAATATATAAAGTTCTTTTGCCAAACGACGGACGTACATATTAAGGTAAAAATTTCCTCTTATAGTTTTTCCTTAAGTGTTCAATCTGCGGAGAATCCCCTTGATGCTCCAACAATAGTCAGCCATTATATGTACATCCCACCTATCCCGATAATGTGCCTCCATGATCTTCAAATCTTGCTGGAACAGCTGACCCTGCTCATCACAAACTGCACCAAGATTTTTCGGGGGGTCAGCAAGATGCAATTTAATGCTCATCTTGAAAGCATTTTGTGGCTCCGTAAGAGTTGCTGGACAATTGCGGCGTAATTCTGTGCTCGTGCATTTCCATTTCTTTGACAAAGTTTTTGAATACCAACTAAGCATTCTTTAGGAGTTCTATCATTGTGCCGATGAAATGTTCATCTTTAAGGGGCTGCCGAATCTGTCAAACACATCAGGCTTTATCTTTTCAAAAGACAGACTAGGAAATACCGAAATGAGATACTTGAAATAATGTCCATCAGTTGGCAAAGTGTTAACAAATTGCTTCTTGAGATCCAGTTTTATATCTAGAGGAGGAAATATAATGTTCTTTCCGTCGACAAGTGAATATTTTGATCACTAGGTTTGAAGTCAGATCTTTTGGATAATTTTCGAAAAGTCGCTTTGCTTGGAAGAAATGGAACCATAAAGTTCGGGCTCAAATAATTAATATAGAATAGGTACTGATCTACGACACTGGATTTTCTTACTTTGTACCTACTTGAAGACAGACTGAGTATGCAGCAACTCTATCAGTGTAATGTAATAAAACAGATGAAATGTAGAATTATAAGTTAGTACCGAGCGGATTTTTTTTATAAGACGAACCGATAAGTGTAACTGGTGTGCCTAAGGGAAAAACGAGACCATCGATTGACGCAGAGCGAAAATTTATTGACGAATTAAAAGCCATATGTCAACTGTGCCAACTGTGTGTAACAACGTCGAAAACATGATCAAAGCTATAGTAAAAGCTAAACACCTGTGGTTATGTGTCGACGAAACGGCAGATCGAAAAAAACATTCTATTTTGAATATTATAGCGCGTGTTCTAGATCTTGTTACTGCGACATTTCCCATTGTATTAGCTAATGAAAAGATTAGAAAAGAGGACTGGCGAAACAATTATGAAAGTAGCGCTGAAGATGTTAAAAAAATTTCAGCTAACCAATTATTGATATTTGTGAGCGATGGTGCAGCAACAATGTGTAGGGTAGGTCGTTCCCTTAGAAGTAAATGTGAGGGACTTATACATGTGAAATGTAAAGTTCATGCTTTACACCTTGTAGCACGAAGCATTCAACAATGTTCTCCAGATGTGGATATATTCATTTCAAATACCAAAAGAGTGTTTTTAAAACCTCCAAAAACGAATTCGAGAATTTCACAGATGGTGCGCCGGTATTCCTGGGCGCGCCAAAGCCCAGTTCTCGCGTATTGGGAACATGGTTGCAAGCCCTTTTATATTATTGCCAGAATAACCAACAAATAAAATCTGTGGTTCTACGATTCAAACCTAAATAAGTTGTAGCGGCTAAAGAACGCCAGAAAAGATTTTAAAAAACTTCTGTTGCAACCGACTTAAAACAAATTTATTTGTAATTTATTTGTAATAGTTTCTGGGTAATAAAGTATTGTTTAATTTCGTAAACTTTTATCGGCCTATATCATCGAAATAAAGCGTCTTATCGAAAATCATCTGATTGCAAAAACTTTTTAAAATAGTCCGAGAAATAAGCGTCTGAATTTTTGCTGACACACCCTACTGTAAATTTATAATTTCAGCCGTTTTTTCTGCTACCGTACTATGTAAATTGTGTGAAATGGCCAAAAAATATCAATTGTTTGATATTTAACAGCGTTTGTCTACCATTTTTACTAATTTTAAGGCGTAAATTTGAGGATATTCTGTCACTTTTCTTTAAGATCCACTGTTCCTCATACTGAGCAAAATTTTGGTAGAATTCTTTCTAACTTCCTTCTGGATCCTTTTCTCCTTTTTATAGGAATAAATGCCATTCTGTAGCCTTGTATTACTTGTTCTTTCATGGCAAGATTTCCCGTTATTGAAAACGCTGAAATTTTTTATCATCTATATTATTATTAAAGCATTCAATGGATATTCTTTTCAATTAATGTAGTGAAACTTTACAAATTGTAATACTCAATATTTAATATTGATGAACACTTGGTCTAAGTATTGGGTACAGGTGTGCAACGATAAACTATTCTAATCGATCGAGTGATTTTAGAGATTAAAATTCGACGACGTTTCAGATCGTATAAATACCCAGTTTGCTATCACTTGGTATCATTCGACCATTAACTTTAACCGAATTTAGTTTAGTCCACGGAAAAGGCAAAATGTTCAAAATCGCCTACGTTTTACTTCTAATCAGTTTATCTTTTACACTATCACTGTGTGATACTCCAGTCAGAGAATGTAAGTGTAACGCAAATATTTATTTAAATATTTTACTTAATTTCAATCATTTATAGGTGATAATGGATTACCTCTCCCGCTTATGACACAAGTTAATGATTGTGAGGAGTTACCTTGCGAACTTCCACAAGGGTCAACGGCCGTTTTGTCAGCTATATTTGAAACATGTACGTTCCAATTTATATCAATGAATAAGAAAGAAATGTATAATCTTAATCATTTAAGGTTGATATATAACCCTTTTCCACATTAATTTTTAGTATTTTGTAAACGTATTTCGATGTGTGATTATTTGCTGATAATGACAACTTATTTGTCGAAATACGTATACAGAATTCGAAAATTAATGTGGAAAGGGGTTATATAACAACCATGAGTGATTAAGTTAATCAACCACATCAAATTTACCTTCAATGTATAACTAATTGTCAACTTATATAAATATAAAAATTGTTTATTATTTTCACATCTTCTTAAGAATTAATTGTATAATTAACTGGTCGATATTTCAGCCGCGTACTCAGTATCCACACGTCCTAGAGTAATCGCAACAGCGCTAGGTATTGTATTAGAGTACCCTTTGGACCAGGAAGATGGCTGTGACGGTTTCCAAAATGTTCGTTGTCCAATCGCCGCAGGTGATATTGTTAATTACGTATTGGAAATGAATATTCTCTCCATTTTCCCAAAGGTATTTGAAGCAGTTGCAAATCACTAAATAATTTTATTAAATTAATTGGAATTTTAGGTGGCTGTTAAGTTGGAATTCAGTCTGTTAAACGATAACGATGAAGGATTATTCTGCTTCGAAGTTGACACGCAAGTTGTTTAATTCAATGTGTACGTATAAGTTTATATAAATCTTGTACAAATTCTGAAACTTCTGTACTTATTTGCTGTAATTTTATTTTACTGTATGTTTCACAACAAAATAAATTCATAATTCCTTTTATCGAAATATGAAATTTTTTAAACGTAAAAGCTGTCCCCATCCGAATTTAACAAGTGTTATATTACTCAAATTTACTTAACAATAAACGTGCTTTACCCACAATTATAGTTCATAAATAATATCTGCATATAGAACTAAATCTGCTGAACGTAGACACAAAAAAAACTTTCTATAGAAATGTACTAAATTTAAAAAGCTGTCCTGGTAAGAGGTCTGTAAAATAATCGATAAACTTGTATATGAGAAGGGAAAATTCTATGCATTTGTTATTTTTTAGTGAAAATAAATTTCCGTGTATCGACAACTTAAAAATGACACATAAATCTTTCGAAAGTGGAAAAAAGTGCACATTAAGTTGAATACTGTTATACGTAGACCAATATTTTATGCAGAAATATAATTCTTTTAACAGGTGGCAGTACAGTTTATTAATTATTACTAAAGGATCGTTCGGACTCAATAATTACGATTTTTAATAATTTTGCTCGTGTTTTATACATTTGGCTTTTAACCGTTCTTTCAACAGCATTAATCATGGTGAGATACAAAGGGTACTAGGAAAGTTTTGCAATATGACGCAACAATAAATCGTAGTAAGCTGTTTGTTGCTGCATGTTGAGACATGTTCATACGTGCATAGTAACCGCCGCGCCATTTCGATGGGCTCAGTTATTCGTTAGCAGTGAGAGTGTAAAGTGCTTGCGATGGCATCGTGGTCACGAAATGAGATAAGGGCAGTTTTGCGTTATAATTTCGTGCGTGGTTTAAACATATACCAGTGCTTCGAAGAAATGACTCTTGCACTAGGTGATGGTTTGTCCACATCGGACAACGATATTCAGGTGGTACAGAGATTCCAAAGGGGAAATTTAACTGTGGATGCTGAGAGGCCGGGAAGGCCACGAACGTCGGTTACGGAGGAAACCATTACTACTGCTTGGCGAGGACAGGCGAGTGATCTACCAACAGATAGAGGGTACTTCAGGCCTAAATGCACCAGCAATTCGTTCGATTCTGCATGATCATTTGCACGTGAAGAAATTTTGTTCTCTCTGAGTGCCGCATCGACTGACTGAAGAGCGGATGACACGACGTGTGACTTGGTGCCGGGAGATGCTAAAAAAAGTTTAATAAGGGACAATCTCGGTATGTGAACAACATCGTGACAGGTGACAAGACTTGGCTGCACTATTACGATGTGCCGACCAAAGCTCAAAACAATGTTTGGGGCTTTGATGATGAGGACACATCCGTAGTTGTCAGAAAATCCCGATTCGTGAAGAAGAAAATGATAGCTGTATTTTTCAAATCGAGTGGAATTGTGGAACGCGTCGTTTTGGACACACAGAAGGCAGTCACAGCCAAGTGGTATATTGAACAGTGCCTACTTAAAGTCATTGGATCTGTGAAGAACCTGCGGCCAAAGTCAAGAATGGACACTTGGTTCCTCCATCACGATAATGCTTCAGCTCACCGCGCCAAAGCCTGCACCGAATATTTGACCACGACAGGATTGAAACTTCTCGAGTACCCTCCCTACAGTCCAGATCTTGCTCTCTGCGACTTTGTACTGTTCCCGCATGTGAAAATGAAGCTAAAAAGGAGGCGGTTCTCCAGTGATGAGGACCTTCTGCGGGGTTGGGACAACGGGTGTGCTTTACTCCCTGGTGAAGCTTGGCAGAACTGGTTTAAAGATTAATTTCGGAGGATGGAGAGGTGTGTTGAGTGTAGAGGAAATTACTTTGAAAAATTAAATAAACAAAGCTGTATTGCAAAACTTTCCTAGTACCCTTTGTACAAAGAAATTTGTTTAATTTCGGAGCGAGTGTGGAGTGGATTACTGATTCAGTAGGACGGTAGAAATTGAAAAACATACGCAGGTGAATATTCTGTACTACATTTAATATCAATTATATTGATATTCATGGCGCATAAAAGCATGTTCTTAAGGAACTCTATCTGACAGGATGAATTCGCTACATTTCGAATGTGAAATCAGACCCAGCCTCATGCATTTTCGATAATCGCATTTAAATGATTAATCCTTGAATCGTTCAAATGTAAGATATTGATGTACACTTGGTCTAAGTATTGGATGCATGTGTGCAACGATAAACTGTTTTAATCAATCGAGTGATTTTAAAGATTATAATTATAAGACGCTTCGGATCGTATAAATACCCAGTTTGCTATCACTTGGTATCATTCGACCATTAACTTTAACCGAATTTAGTTTAGTCCACAGAAAAGGCAAAATGTTCAAAATCGCCTACGTTTTACTTCTAATCAGTTTATCTTTTACACTATCACTGTGTGATACTGAATTTAGAGAATGTAAGTGTAACGCATTTATTTACTTCAATATTTTATTTAATTTCAATCATTTATAGGTCTTGGATTTCCTGCCCCGCTTATAGCACAAGTTAGTGGATGCCTGGAGTTACCTTGCGAACTTCCACAAGGGCCGTTAGTTTTGTCAACTACATTTGAAACACGTACGTTCCAATTTATATCGATTGATAAGAAAGAAATGTATATTCTTAATCACTTAAAGTTGATATATAATCCCTTTCCACATTAATTTTCGAATTTTGTGTAAATATCTCGATGCGTTTAATTATCTACTAATGATGACAACTTAGTTGTCGAAATATGTATACAAAATACGAAAATTAATGTAGACAAGGGTTATACAACAATCAAAAGGGATTAAGTTTGTCAACCACAGCCTCCATGAAATTTATCTTAAATGTATAAATAATTGTCAACATATAAATGTAAAAATTTTTACTATTATTTTCACATCTTCTTAAGAATTAATTGTATAATTAACTCGTCGCTATTTTAGTTTTATACTCAGTTTCTACACGTCCTAGAGTAATTGTAACAGTACTGGGTGTTGAATTAGAATACCCCTTGAACCAGACAGATGGCTGTGCCGGTTTCCAAAATGTTAATTGTCCAATCGAAGTAGGCGATATTGTTGATTACGTATTGGAAATGGATAGTCCATCCATTTCCCCAGGGGTAGGTGAAGCAGTTGTAATCTCTAATTAATTTTATTAAATTAATTGAAATTTTAGATACTTTTTCAGTTGGAATTCAGTCTCTTCAACGATAACGACGATAGATTATTCTGCTTTGAAATTGACGCGCTAACTGGGCTTGCATAAATCTAAATCTTGTACAAATTCTGAAGCTACTGTACTTATTTTCTGTAACTGTATTTTACTGTATGTTTCACAACGAAATAAATTCAAAATACTTTTAATCGAATTATGATATTTTTTTTCAACGTAAAGGCTGTCTCTGTCTGAATTTAACAAGTGATATTTAGTGGAACCTCGGTATGCGAACTTAATTGATTCCTTATGTAGGATTCGAATGAATAGGACGTATATCAAGCTAACCTTTTCCATAAGAAGTAATGTAAAAGGGATAATTGCGAAAGTTTCTGTGGTTCATTAGAAAAATTTCAAAATACTGGGTTGTCATTAGTGAAGTCGTCGCAATTTGCGAACGATGTACAGAGGGTACTAGGAAAGTTTTGCAATACAGCTTTATTTATTCAAATAATAAGAGTATGGGAAGCAAAAGAAACGGGGAAAAACAGAAGAGCAAGGCCGTGCAAGGCCTTAAATGAGGATATTGGGGAGATGCTGAAGAGGAGGGTAAAGCATAGCAAGAGGCTTAGAGTTTGGCCAGGGACAGGAAACAATGGAGGGAATTTGTGAGAAAATAAACAAAACACGCACCATGACAACGCGAGGTAGCGGTGGAAGAATTATGATGACCACTAAAGGTTAATAAAACCGCTTTCCACAATAATGTTCGTATTTCGAATACGTATTTCAACAACAAGATTGTCATCATCAGCAGATAATTAATCAATTGCAAAGCATAATTCCGCATTGATTAATCTCAGCGACATTTATAGTAACTTAATTCCTTGAAAATAATTTGTCTGCATATCTCTGTATGTAGAAACATTCATCGACATAAAAATCTACAATGTGTGCTTGTCTTTGGACAGTTAATGTCTAGTCTGGATCTGTTTCTGTGCGAGTTTTACCGCGGATCCAGTAGCGATACTGTGATTATTTATTTACTGATAATGACATTTTAGTTGTCGAAATACGTATACAGAATACGAACATTGACGTGGTAAGGGGTTTTAAATTACCTTTTTTGATTAATTTTAACGACATTTATAGTAACTTAATTCATTTAAAATAATTTGTCTGCATATCTCTGTATGTACGTACATTCATCAACATCAAGATCTACAGTGCGTGTTTGGCTTTGGACGGATGTTTCATACGGAATTGTCTCTGTGTGAAATTTGCCGTGGTTCCAGGTGCGATGCTGTGATTAATTACACAAGTATACACGGTTTTGGATCTAAGCAACCAAAGCCGTTTCTAAGGTTATTTAGAGCGCTGAATCCGAATCTGCACTCCGTTTTTTGATATTGGTTCTAGTTTTCGAGATATTAAATAAACACATTTTTACAATTTTTGACAATTACTCTCCATTTTACTCATTAGAAAGTGTTAAATTAGAAATGAGGAGCAGTCGAACTGAGTCGCTTGTACTGTTTGGGATCTGTTTCACGCATTAAAGTCCAACAGTAGTCGCTCATCATGCCCTCGTCCCAAAATCCTTGGTATCGTTTTTCGATTTTCGCCAAATCTTGGCGTAGTCGCTCTCCTTGCTCGTCGCTTCTATCACCCAAGTTTTCAGGAAAAAATTCGAGATGGGAATGCAGAAAATGTATTTCGAGAGATATTCGAGCTCCAGTTTTGCAATAATTTTGCAACAAACTGTCGATTTTCTTCTTGAAATCCAGGAATTTGCGGTTACCAAGAAAGTTGTGAACAACATCTTGAAATAATACCTTGTGTTAAACATTTTGTCAAGTTTCTGTCTGGGCCATTAATTTTCGAATATCAGGTCCGACAAATATTCCCTCTTTGATTTTGGCGTACGACAATTTGGGAAATAACTAATGTTTTTCCTCCATGTTAAAATCGCTTCCACTGTTCGTCGGTCATGAACTACAAGTTTCCATGGAATTTGCACTCGTACCTGGACAAATTGGCAAACGATCATTGCTCGCACGGGGAACTGCTTAGACACTGACGATACTTCAGGATATTTATGTTTTGCTAGTTTTTTTGCATTTAGACCGACATTCATCAAGCAAAAGTAACAATCATCTACATGATTTTTCGGCTCTCAACATAACATTGGCAATGAAAGTGAAAAACATACATTTTTACCGCGTGACCACTTGTATAATATTGTGCTACACGCGTTACAAAACAATTTCGGTACCTACGGCTTGTGAGTGTTTGATACAGAGAAACCAAAATAACAAAAATATGCATTTCTCATCACATTAGTAATAACTTTGCCATTTTTTCTGATCATATAACATCCGCAAACATAACAAAAACACTTTGAATCAACTTTATATTTTCTTTGCATTTTCACATGTTTTGGATTCAAAAAAAAAAACTTTAAAAATACAAATTAAATAATGTTTCAAGCGACGCCAACAGCTGACTGTCATTATGATAGCGCAGTGCTGCCAACATGCGCGAACTCACAAACTAGAACCAATTTTGAAAAAACGAAACATGGATTTCAATTCAGCACCTCAAATAACGTCAAGATTTGTTCTCATCTGCTCTGATCCAAAAGTTGACCGGAATTTGTAAACTTGTGTTATTGGATGATGATGATAACTTAGTTGTTGAAATACGTATACAGAATACGTGGAAAGGGGTTATATTAACCTTAATTGATTAATTTTATCAACCATAGTTTCCATCAAAATTTACCATAAGTATTTTTGGCCAATTACGAATAAGAACTACATCAAATGTATAAGATTATTTTTGCCGTATCCAGACTTGAAGAATATAGCGAATGTATGTTTAGCGGAAATGACTTTTGTTGAACATTCTCTCTAAAGTGTAAGGAAGATGGATGCGCGGAGGAAAAACCGTAACATCTACAATAACAATAATAATAAAGTTCTCGTAGATATTAGCATAACTACATACATACATATGTACGACTATTTTTGCATCAAAATTAAACGTAAGACATAATGCGCAAAATTTATTATATTTAGCGAAGCACCTGCCAAAGTAAAATAATCCATATGTTTTGTAAATTCAAGTCCCACGCGCGAACTAACAAGTGGTTCAGTATTGAAGTCAGCGTCTTATACGGGGGTGGTATATGAGCCCGGCCGTGGCCCGCACCATAGATCAGACCCGGTAATTACCCGGTTCACGGGGCGAAAGCGATTTATGACTTACACAGCTCGGTCGGGAGTCTCGCGCCTCTACGTCATTTGTCGCGAACAATTGCATCCAGCTGGCTGATTTCACACTCCTCGGATGATTTGTGGCCAGAAAACAGATTTCCCAGTTTACTATCATTGAGTTCGATTTAACGATTAGCTAAACGGAGTAGAGTACATGCGGAGAAATGGATTTATTGCTCTCGTGGATAAAAACGCGTCGGAAATATCTCTTACTTTTCGATCGTTACTTATTGGAAAATGTACGTGTGTACGTGAATGTTCGAAGGGAGTTCTTTCTCTGAAAGTTCCATCAACATATTTTATTTGTGCGTACGACTTTGTGTATAGTTTCGCTTTTATCTAATCTGTTCAATAAATTCCACAGCCGACTACATGTACGTATTAAAGTTTTGTTTTTCCCTAGACGAAAAAAAAATTTTGAAAACAAAAGTCTTCATTTGACAAAAGCAAGTTTTACATAATCTCAGATTTTACATTACAATTTAGCTTTATTTTAATGCTCGTGAAGTAATGCGTTTATTCTTTAGTTTCAGTGCGAACTAACTACTATACCAGGTGTGCCGGAAAGTAATTACCGGTTTTTCCAATAGATGTCGCTAGGCTTAAGTATGCAATGTTATGATTTGACACGTACGCCATTTTATTCTACTGACATCAAGCTTCAAAGCTATACATGTTACATTTTTAGAAAGTAACGCTGTCATAGATTTATACCTCTTTGAATATGTCGAGTTTCGTGCCTGAAAAAGTGCATTTGCGGCCAGCACTACTTTTATTATTTAATCAAAAGGAAAGAGCCGCTGAAAGTAATCGTTTGCTGGTAGAAACTTACGGTGAGCATGGTCCTACCATAAAAACACGTGAGGCGTGGTTTTGACAATTCAAAAATTGTAACTTCGATGTGCAAGGTATAGAACGTTCTGATAGACCGAAAATGTTATTGAATGAAGAGCTAACTCAAACTCAAAAACAATTGGCAAACGCATTAAATGTGGCCCAAAAAATGATTAGCGACCGATTACGAGCAATGGAAAAAATCAAAAAAAATATGAAAATGGGTGCCACATCAATTGAATAACAGGCATATGAAGAATCGAAATAGTCTATGAAATGTTGCTTCAAAAGTATGATCAGAAGTAATTTCTAGATCGAATGGTGACGTATGATGAAAAATGGATTTATTTCGAAAACTCTGAGCGCAAAAAATCATGATCATTGCCTATCGAAGCCCACCCATCGACTCCAAGGCCAAATCGTTTTAATCGCAAGACAATGCACTGTGTTTGTAATATACCACGCCACTCTGCGTGGTATATTACGAACTGTTGAAACCTGGTGATACCGTGAATAATAATCGCTAGCGACAACAAATTATCAATTTGAACCATGCATTGATAGAAAAACGTTCAAAATGGGCCCGAAGACACGGTAAAGTATTTTACAGCGCGATAACGCACCTCCTCATGTAGCGAAACCTGCCAAAGAAGCTTTGAAAGTACTTGGATGAAGCATTCGACCGGGTGTGGCACCAAGGATTAATTCGCAAACTACACACACACAACTACCCGGAACACCTAATACTTATCATACACACTTACCTATACAGATGCACATTTCAAACACACATCCAAGGTACAAATTCGTCAGTACATGTACTAACGGCAGGAGTACCGCAAGGATCAATACTATCACCACATCTTTACGCAATATACACAGCGGACATACCCAAACCGCAACACGGCATAATAGCCACATAAGCAGACGACACAGCCATATTAACACAATCATTTAATGAACAGATAGCCTCAAATAAACTCCAGGAAAATATAAACAACCTTATCGATTGGTGTCACACTTGACGCATCGCGTCGAACACCGAAAAAACACAAACAATAATGTTCAAAAAGAATAAAAAACCACCGCCGGAACGGATTAAAATCAACAACACCCACATCGAGTGGAAAACCGAAGTCAAATATCTAGGCGTCACACTAGATAAAACATTATCTTACAGACAACACATAGATAACACGATTAAAAAAGCCACACAAGCACGCGGTGCCCTCATGATGCTAACCGGAAAACAATCAACACTGACACCCAAGACAAAAGTACTAATATGCAAACAGATAATACGCCCAGTTCTATGGCTACATATGGCTACATATCAAAAAGACACAAAAAAACAAGATTAAACACCTTCCAGATCAAGACACTACGGTTGGCACTTAGGGCGCCGTGGTACGTGCGAAACTCTACACAAAGAAGCTAGACTTAAACCACTCATTATACACATAAAAAATCAAGCCAAGAGCTTCTACAAACAGATGAAAACGCACACAATCCCGACACTTACACCTGTAACAGAATACACAACACTACACTCCAAATATAAACGACCACGGATGGAAATCACAAGTGAAGACAGCCAGCAGCAATAGCAACAATACAATCAAAATCAGGACTAATCAACGCCAAGACTAAGAGTAAAAGGGCAGAGCCCTAACTCCAACAAACTAACAAGAAGCAGAAAAAGAATCAGTATTTGGATGGGACGTAATAAAGCACCCACCGTACTCCCCAGATCTTGCACCGCCCGACTATCACCATTTCGCATCAATGCGACACGCGGTTGCAGAACAACACTTCAAGAATTAAGATAAATTTAAAAGAGGTGAATTGTTTAAATCTAACTGTTTATTAAGAAGAGTAACAGAATTGAGTTTTCATACTTATTAACTCCCATGCATTCCGAGAAATTTAGTTTGAGACTGGCTACATATGTGAATGGTATCCGGTTTAAAATTTTTAAAGATTTTAAACATCTAATGGAAATGAACCATAATATACAAAAGCATATTATGGTCCGTTTCTATTAGATGTTTGCGGAAGTCGAAATCCTTTGGTATTTTAGGCTTCGTAGATGTTCTTCTGTTCTGTCTACATAGAAAAACCAGCTACGATTGAGTATTTGGTAGCCAACATTATTCGCGTTATTCACCAAATACCACTTGAAATGCTCGAACGCGTCGTCGAAAATTGGAACTTCAGAATGGACCATGTTAGTCGCAGTTACGACCAACATTTGGAGGAAATAATTTTTAAAAAATAAATGTCAAGAATAATTCTTTTGTATGATAAAAAAGAATACCTGATAAAATTGAAATTTCTTTTTTTATATTTTTGCAAAAGCACTTCCAAAATAAATACTTTAGAAGCAGATCCGGATTTTCATGATCAAGCCGAGGACATTTCATTCCACCCCTAACTCTGTAAGCAATAAAGATCTAGCAATGTACTGCTTAAATTTAGTAAAAAAATTTTTTTCTATAGCATTTCATATTTTTTATTCGATAAGGCTAATGGACAAACAATGCGAAAACGCCACAAATTCATATCTCAAAAATGATATTTTAAGATAGTAAATAACGGCGACCACCTGCACTCCATTATTTTTCGACTAAAAGATCGAATTGATTATTTATAAATAGAATAACTCGAGTGTACGGAAAATTCATTTAATCTCGTGCCTAACTACTTATAATATATGTCTAGTCCAAAGTCATGAAATAATAGTGACATCATTCCAGTACTTACTGTTCGTAATACGTTATATGTTGGCATAAACGATACACACAGGGAGAGAGACACACGTAATTATTAAAACGTATGTGTGTAAAGGTTTTTATCTTTTTAAAAATCAGTTGATTATAAGATATTATTATATTGATCTCATGATGAACAAGTCAACGATACTTGAAAATATTGAAGTCAATTACCCAATAGATAAGGCAAAAATTACGCTTTGCTTTCTTATTTTTCAAATTTACTAAAGAAATTCTATGATTTATCACTTTAAAGATTCTTTATGTACCCTTATAGACAATAAAACGAAAACATTAAGTGATGGAAACAATAATATCAACTGCATAAAATATTTTATCGTAATTACAAAAAAATTATTAAAGATTCGAAAAAAAATTGTAAATTTGTTAAAGACTGTGTTTAATTAAATCAATCAATCAATATTATTATTAAAAAAAAAAATTAGCGACAAACATGCACAGATTTTGTGAAGGGTACTTTCATTGGTGAAAAGTTGGTGGCGATCGGACGAAAAATGTGGAAGTATTCGCGAAAAACTAAATTTGGTGAAATCGAAAAAATTAAAATTGCGATTTTCGCCGTTTCGATGGTTCTATCGTACGTATTTTGATCTCCTGATTCAGAAACAACCCCTACTTGGCATCGTATCTCTTACGGTTCTCGAAATAAATAAAGTTGCGATTTTCGCCGATTCGATGGTTCTATCTTATGTATTTTGATCTGCTGATTCAGAAAATGTACCTATTTGGCATCGTATCTCTTTCGGTTCTCGAGATATTCGCAAAAAAATACGAGGAAGCGTTTTTATATTCGCGGAATGGGGAACAAGGGGTGGAAATAAAAAAACCAAATTATTTTTCTTTTTCAATATATTCACCTGCAAGACGGATACATTTTTCACATCTTTCAATTAATTTATTTATACCCTCATAAAAAAATGATTTCTCTTTATCTGCAAAATACGTCGATACTGCCTCCTTGACTTCATCATCGGCAGTAAATTTTTTACCCCGCAGCTCTTTTTTCATTTTCGGAAACAGGTAATAATCACTCGGGGCCAGGTCTGGGCTGTAGGGTGGGTGAATCACAATTTCGAAGCCCACCTTATGCAAGGCAGCTAACGCAACGCGGCTCTTGTGGACGGGCGCGTTGTCGTGCAAAAGCACAACACCTTTTGTCAATTTTCCCCGTCTTTTCTCTTTAATGGCTCCTTTTAGTCGCTCTAATATTGAAGCGTAATATTCTCCGGTTATAGAAACACCTTTATCTTTATAATCAATCAACAATATTCCTTCCGAGTCCCAAAATACCGTTGCCACGAGTTTCCCAGCTGATTGTGAGACTTTAAATTTCTTGGGAGGTGCTGTGCCCTTTTTATGCCACTGCATGGAGTCTTGTTTGGACTCAGGTTCATAATGATGAACCCAAGTTTCGTCTCCAGTAACAATTCCACTCAATACACCATCCTTGTCTTCATTACAGAGGTCCAAAAATGCACGCGAACACTCTACGCGCTGTTGTTTTTGAGGCCAGCAAAATTTTTTGTGTTAGCAAAATAATCAATTACAAAATCATTATAAAAAATCGTTCATCCCTCGTCATCGTTTTAACCAATTCCTTTTCGATTGCAATTAGTGCACAGTTACTAAGTCTTTGCGTATTTCTAACATACGATGTTGTTTTTGGTAGGCGGCGTGTCACTATAAATAACAGCTAATTCATTTTTTAATTGAATTTGATCAAAAAATTTTTATTGTTCAAACAAATTATTTAAGAGCCTCTGAGGAAATGCCTTCGAATATTCAATAAATCAAAAAAAGCAAGTTTTTCTAAATCAATAAATCTAATTTCAATTTGACCCATTTTCTATAATTTTGTTTAGTATCTTGCGCTGACCTGAGACTTATCAAGCCGAGATGATCGTTTTGATAGGATTTTAAAAATTGTTGTATCGGATACTCCAAATTTTTAAATCCATTTCTGCGAGTTGTTTATATTCTTCTTTAGATGAGAGGCTCAGAGGCTTCAGACTAAATAATACATTCATACATTAATATCTAAAGAATATCTACTTGAAACAATAAAAATACTCCTGTAAAACATATTATGTGGAGGAAATATTGCTGTACAAGAAGAATTTTTGGATATAGTCAATTTATCCTATTAATAATGCTTTCTATATTATTAAAAAATTAAAAAATCTCCTATTAACTTTTTGCCCTTAAATATGGCCTTTACTGTAATTTCCATAGAAATTGAGAATTTTTTTGACTGCTGTAGTGCGTTAAGAGGATTGGCCGGGCTCAAATATTCCTTGTTTAAATAAACTAAAATGCCACTTGTACACCATGGTTTTTCCTGCCTCACCTGACAAGAGTCGTTTAAATAAACCGTAAACCAATGACATCATCTCATTCATTATGGTCGCGACTGATTTTCCTTGCCTGGTAAGGAACTTTATAACGGCACGATATTCGATTTTTTCCATATTTCACTTTTCACTCCTGATTATGTTACTTGGTTGACGATAGCTCAAAGACTAACTGTCTAATAACAATGAAACTTCGTATTTATACTAATCATGAGTCGCTGCACAGGCCACGCCCCCAATGCGCCTACTCACCCCTCTACAACCCGTTCATTCCGCGAATATAAAAACGCTCCCTCGTAGTAGCAGGGTTAATTACATTTTTATTCGTATATATATTGTTTTACCAAAAGTGTACCATTTTCTGGTATTTTACCTATAGTGATCCCTCATTTATGGCCGGTAGTGTATATATACTACTTACATTTGTTAAAAATATATTTTTTTGTTTAATATTAGGAAAAAATAAATAACTTGAAATAGAGGAACCTCCTCCTCCCCTGACCATCTTTAATACAAATTGAATGTTTTATTATCTCAACGATCGAAACCTTCAATAAAAAAGAATAAAGATTATAATTAGAAATAAATTGCTAAATAATCCTTCCTTCCACATACCCTTCTTCAAAATATATGTTGACTGTATTTTAGCAATATCAATCAATGCAGACAAAGGATCTTAAAACCATTTCAATTCATTTCCTTAGTTAGAGTTTGCTACATTAAATCTAACTGTCTTTGACGTAATTCAATTAAATCAAATATGATTTTATTAATTTTCACATTTTGATAGCTGTTTTAAACAATCTAACTGAATTTTTATTTATAAAATTTTATTTGTGCAGTTTTGCATAGTTATCTTTCTGTTCACTGTATATTTTGTATGATATTAAATATATTGTAACTATTGTATAAAATGCATATCGAATAATACTTATGACATTTAACATTATTCATAATAAGGAAATATGTAAACTATCCAAATACAAATATTCCGCCTGTTGTAATTTGGGGGGTGAGAAGTTGGTGTCACACAATTCGAGAATATAATGATATAGATAGCTATTCTGGTGTTAACTAGTGTGGAGTATAGGTATAGGTTAAGTTGAAAATTTAAATATCCCATTTTTTTAAAGTAGTAATGTTAAGTCAATTTAGAAATGTATTAAATAGACGAATAATTAAAAATAGTTTAAGATATAATTCATTTCGAAATGTACAGTGTATATATACGGTAAATAGAGAAAACGAAAATAAATCTAAAAGATGGGAGTACTTGAAATATTTTTTATATTTCACATCAAGTTGTCTAATATATAAAGTATTTGTACAGAAAAAGTTGTGGGATAATGTCGATTTAGCCGTGCTATTTAGTAGTGGTGGTACAAAACTAACAGGCAGAAGAAAACAATTCAATTTTATAGCAGATGTTGTGGAAACATCTGCCCCGAGTGTAGTTTATATAGAAATCAAAGATACTAAGCATATTGATTATTTTACTGGAAAACCTCAAACTGTATCGAACGGATCAGGTTTTATAATAAAAGAAGATGGATTAATTTTAACTAATGCCCATGTCGTAACTAATCGACCACATGCTAAAGTAGAAGTACGTTTGCATGATGGTACGGTTTATAATGGTGTTGTGGAAGATGTTGATATTCAAAGTGATTTAGCCACCGTTAGAATAAATGCAAAGAAACTACCCATAATGCCTTTAGGAAATTCTTCAGAATTAAAACCTGGTGAATTTGTAGTTGCAATTGGGAGTCCATTATCCTTGAGTAATACCGTTACTGCTGGTGTAGTAAGTAGCCAATGTTTAATTGCTAAATGATGTGGTTGTTATTTCTTGAATGTAATGAAGTTATAGATTGATTAATACAGAGAAGATTAAAATTTAAAATTAATCTTTCAACTAATATATATTAAATGCATTTAAAAAATGTCGAACTTAGTCTCCGATTTAAAGTATTTATATTGACTTTTCAACGAGAACATAATATTCTCGTTCTATCTTTTTCAATATTATATAGAGCTCGAAATTCTTCCAGTTTTTTTAAAACAAATATCTTTATCACCTTGAATTTACATATATCCTATAACCTAAATACTCGTTTAATTTCTATACAATCCCAAGGGTAATAACAATGCCATTTTTAGAGCAGTACTTCAAAGTAACAAATAGATAAATGGTTTTATAAAGATCCTCCAAAAGAAATGGAAAAAGTGCATAATATTTATTTCAAAAGTTTGTCTACATTAATTTTTTTTAACGTACACATATGATCGTTATAATAGGTACACTTTACATTTTTATTTTTTAAATAAAACAAGAGCACTTTAATGAGATGAAGAAACCAAAAAGAAATTCATGTTTATTCTTTATGATCCCAAAAGTTTAAAATTTAACAAATAACGCAAATAATGTAAACAACAACCAAAAACAAGTTATCTTTGAACATAAGGTAACCCAATTGCTGCTCATAATAATAGGTACATTTCAGTAATACTGAAAAATTAATAACAGTATTTTTATTTTTAATAAATTATTTTTGAAGATCAAAAACGGACTAGTATCCAGAATAACCACCTCTATTTTGTGCCATTTTCTTCATTCTGTTTGGCATACTGGATATTAGTTTTTGGCAAGTTTCAGGTGTAATTTCGTACCATGCTTTCTTGGTTTTCTCCCACAGATCATCTTTATTTTTGAAAGTTTCCTTCGCTAATTTTTGTTTAAGATCACCCCAAAGATTTTCTATGGGGTTCAGGTTGGGGGATCGACTAGGCAAACTTAAAAGGTGGACGTTGTTTTCTCTGAACCAATTCTTGACTAAGAAGGAAGTATACTTTGGGTCATTATTCTGTTGAAAAACCCAAAGCAATGGCATTTCTTCAGGAGCATAAGGAAGCATAATCTCTTGCAAAATGCTTCTGTACCCCATTGCGTTCATTGTATTATCTATGCGATATAATAATAATAATAATATTTCCACCGCCATGCTTAACTGTTTTCTTTGTAAATCGAACATGGAATTCTTTTCCTTTTTGGCGACGAACGATCCTCTGGTAATCATTTCCAAACAAATTTATTTTTATTTCGTCACTCCAAAGAATATTGTGCCATTTTTTCTCACCTTCAATTCCACACCATTTCAAATGTTCATTAGTAAAATTTAAACTAGCAGTAGAGTTTTTTTACACATGAGGGGCTTATTTCAGCACTTTCGGACGGGTAAGTTAGCTTCTTGAAGACGTCGTCGAACGGTTGCAGCGCTGACTATATTACCAATTTCCGCGGCAATTGCTTTCGAGGTCTTAAACGGGTCTTTCTTTGATATTAAGACAATGTGGCGATCAATAGCTGGTCATGTTTTGTGTGGTCTACCACGACTTTGTTGTTTTCTTCCATTTTAATGCATTTTGGACCAAATTCGCGGAACGCCCTAGGCTTTTGAAATTTCTCTTAACGATTTTCCTTCTCTTCTTAAGTTTTTAGCTATTCTTCTTTCATCAATGCTGCAATGCTTATTTCTACCCATTTTCTATCAAAAAGCACATTTAATACTGAGTAATTTATTTAAACTGTAAAATATTCTTACCACTTTTTATAAAGCAATAATTATAATCAGCAAATGCCACTTTTTAAATTTCACAAAATTAAATAAACTTTTCTTGTACCTATTAATATGATCAGCTTATTTCAGCACTGCTTAAACCGTTAACTGTCAATGAATACATAAAGCGCCATTTGCATTATTGTTGTAATCGGTAATGTTGCCACATCAAAAATATTTATAAAATACACATTTTTTTCATTTTAAGATGGGAATTTGTTATTAATTATCAGGTTATTACATATGAAATGTCCGATTTTGTAAGGAATAAAAAAAAGTCTAAATTTAAAAAAATATAAATATTTATTCTGCAAAATAGTCTCCATTTACATCAACAGTTTGTTGCCAGCAGCCTGGAAGCTGAAAAATTCCCTTCGAAAATAAATCTAGGTTTTGACGGCACACATATTGCTCAAACACTGCTATTACAGACTCCCGGTCAGGGAAGTCCCTATTTTTTAAGCGATTGTCTAAACTTCGGAAAAAATGAAAATCAGTTGGCGAAAGGTCAGGTGAATAAGGTGGGCGAGGGAGAATTTCGTAACCAAATTCCGAAAGTTTTTGGATTGTCTGTCGTGCAACATGAGGTCTTGCATTATCATGAAGAAGTATGGGTCCATGTCTATTGACTAGTGAGGGCTGCAAGCGGCTCAATTTTCCATGCATAGTTTCCAGTTCGGCACAATAGGACGCTGCCGTGATGGTTTCACCAGGTTGCAAGAATGAATAATACCCTTACTGGTCCACCATACAGTCACCATAATCTTTCGCGGGTGAAGTAATGCTCGTGCATGCTGCCTTGGTGCTTCACCTCGATCTAACCATTGTACCTGACCGTCTCCGATTATCATAAAGTATCCACTTTTCGTCACACCTTACCACTCGATGAAGAAACGGTTCAACTTTCTGTCGATTAGCCAAAGAGGTAGCCACCTCTAATCGACGGAGCTTATTGGCTTCCGTTAATTGGTGCGGCACCCATTGATCGAGTTTCTTCACTTTGCCAATCGAAGAAAGGTGACGACTAATGGTGGCAATGGACACTTAAAATGTTTCTGCAAGGCTACGCACTGTTGCCGACGGATTGCTTTCAACTTCTACACACAGCTCGTCGTCATTAACGGTGCTACGCACATATCCGCGAGGCTCATTTTCCAAATCAAAATTTCCCCCGCTGTATTTTTTAAACCATCGCCGTAATGTGCGTTCATTACACGTGGTTTCACCGAACGTCTGATTAATTTCTCGCGTTGCTGCAGCTGCAGTTAATCCCTTTTTAAATTGAAAGAGGTAAATTGACCGAATATCTCTTGCCGACAGCATTTCAATAGGCGAGACAAGGACAGGTATATTAATCTTTCCAAGAAACGGAACAGGTACACACTTCAAAATAAATACCCTTTTCTACAAATACAATAATAATTTTCACCAAAAACATACACGTTTTCACACAGGTGCGATTCAGTTCAGACTGAAGGAAAAAACCGACATTACATTTGTAACAACCTGATAGTATTTTAATGTTTACAAACTAAGTGTACCTATTATAATGATCATATCTGTATGTTCATTATGACTTGGATTTTTTTTACAGATAAGTTCAACACAGAGGGGATCTGATGAATTAGGTTTAAGAGGAAGAGATATGGTGTACATACAGACCGATGCAGCAATAACATTTGGTAATTCCGGTGGACCGTTGGTAAACTTAGATGGGGAAGCGATTGGTGTCAATAGCATGAAAGTAACTGCCGGAATATCTTTTGCGATTCCTATAGGTAGCACAATAGCCTTCGTCAAAAAGAGGATACATACTTTCTTTTCTTAGATTATGTGAAAGAATTTCTTAACAATGCACAAGGTATTTCGAAAGCTCCAGAAGATGGCGCGAAGAGAAGATACGTTGGGATTACGATGTTGACTCTAACACCAGAAATTATTTCGGAACTCCGACAACGTAATCAGCCAGTAGCAGAATCGATAAAGAATGGTGTACTAGTCTGGAAAGTTATATATGGTTCACCAGCCCATTTGTAAGTCAATTACATTGTAATTTTAATGATTGAAGACGGTTTGAGTTCGTCGTCTCACTAAATTATTACCATGTTGATATGTTTTAACACATTTTTTGTTTCTCTTCAGTTACGTTTTAAAATTATAGTAGATTCATACTTTTTAATCAACTTTAAAAAGGTATAAACAAATCTTCAGACAGGCTTTTTACTGCATTTGTCTTTCTTCTTCCTCATCGAGATCTTACATGACTACTTATATCCATCTGTGTCTCAATTTCCCTTTCTATTGGTTCCTGCTTAAGTACCTTTATTATCACTCTACAAATCCAATGACTTTGAGAGTTCTTTTTTTACAAACTCCCTTATTTAAAGTAGTACTTAATTGTTTCATCTTGTTTTTTCCTAGTTGAATTTGATGGAGCCTGTGGTTGATTGACTTGATCAATAAGGTTGATATATAACCCCTTTCCACAATTAACTATTTGTAAATTCTGTATACGTATTTCGACAACCAAGTTGTCATCATCAGCAGATAATTTCAAAGTGTCGCACCTGGTAAAACACGGCGAAAAAAATTGTACGAAAAATAAACTCCGTACGCGATCCGCATCGTTGAAAACCAAGATGTGCACTGTGCACTTTTTCAACGATGCGGATCGCGTACGGAGTTTATTTTTCGTACAATTTTTTTCGCCGTGTTTTACCAGGTGCGACACTTTGAAATTATCTGCTGATGATGACAACTTGGTTGTCGAAATACGTATACAGAATTTACAAATAGTTAATTGTGGAAAGGGGTTATATATCAACCTTATTGATCAAGTTGTTTTTTCCTATTCTTTCCACATCTCTTTGCCCCTTTTTTTCCACAGTATTTTCTTTCTCAATATGTCTGATTGCTTATATTTACCTCATGCCACAACCATTAATTATAACCCGAGTATTGTTTTATACATCTGCAATTTTACCTCTTTCGAGAAGCCTTCAATTTAATAATGATTGTACTTGATAGCATCACTAAAATAATTATTCATCACTTTAGCATTTATTATACAGACTACCTCTCGCAGGCTGCAATCTAAACATCAGATTTTATGCATTAAATTTAAATTTTCTGGAAAATGAAAACAGCTAAGAGTTTTACAGCACACATATAACATTTAGAACATAATTGAATATATACACTACAGGCCATAAGTGAGGGATCAGTAAATGAAATTTAAAAAAAACATGCACGCTTAGTGAAACAAAACGTATATTTCTACAAAACTATATCTACGAGACAAGTGAACAGTTTTCCGTATAAAATAAAATAATTTCAACATATTCTATAGAATTTCTTATCATATTCGACTTTCGTCGAAGTATCCACCTCTGCGCTTAATGATTTCTTTACAAATATTAGGCAACCGCGATACAAGTTTCTGGAGCGTATCCATTGGTAAATTATTCCACACCCTTGTAAGTTGCTCCCAGAGCTGTTTCTGCGATTGTGGATAGCTTTCTCTCACGTTTCTATCTAATTCATCCCACAGTAATTCGATAGGGTTGAGATCGGGTGATTGTGGTGGCCAAATCATATTTATCAGCACCCCTTCCTCCTCTTTTTGATTCACATAGTTTTTACAAAATTGGGAAGTGTGTTTGGGATCGTTATCTTGTTGTAGGTGAAAACCCTCACCAATTAACCTTAATTCAGACGGAATTGCATGTTCCTCCAAAATCTTCAGGTACCCCTCTTTTTTTAAAATGCCTTCAATGCGGTACAAATCTCCGACACCATCAAAGGAAAAGGATCCCCAAACAAGCACAGAACCTCCCCCGTGTTTAACAGTTGGCACTACACATTCGGTTAACATCCTTTCACCTACTTGTCTTCGAACGAAAACTCGTCGATTACTACCAAACACTTGGAACTTTGACTCATCTGTCCATAACACCTGCTTCCACATTTCCATGTCCCAGTGTTGATGGTCCTGGGCCCATTGTAACCGTTTTTTACGATTTCGTGGATTCAATAATGGTTTTCGAGCTGCAATACGCCCATGTAGTCCCGCCTTTGTCAAACGTCGTTTTACAGTAGTCAGCGACACCGGCTTTCGACGGCCTCCAACCAGCTCTGTTCGAAGCTGAGGAGCTGTGAGGCGCCTATTTCGTTTTGATAGTATTTTTAGGCGCAAATCCTCTTGTCTGGTAGTTACCCTTGGCCTTCCGCAACGTTTTATTGGTTGTAATGATTCACTTTGTGAATATCGTTTCACTGTTCCTTGCACCGCATGATAAGATAAATTTAACTTTTGGGCTATTTGCCGCAGTGAAAATTTTTCACCATGTAGCGTTATTATAGAACTACGAGTTTCTGCGCTAAGTTCCTTTCTTTTCGGCATTTTTATAAGTTACTTTTACGTCTGTTCTCAAATACTCGTATTGCAACTTACTCGGACAAATGCTGCACGAAAACTAATTTTATTTTTGCTAAATAGTTTATTATGAATTCCTAATAGCATTATAATAATATTGCGTTGTAAATCCTATTAAATTTATTGGGGTATATAAAATATTTCTATTAAATAGACGCCATAAAACTATTAAAAGGATTTACAATATTTTTCAGAAACAAATATATTTATCTAATTTATAATAATCATCGGAATAATCCCTCTCAGAATTACATTTACAACTGTTATTTCAATTATTCTCACCAAAACAGGTAAAAGTCTAAGGGATGTGTCTAAAATATAAGTGTTTTGTTATTTACGATAAGTGATCCCTCACTTATGGCCTGTAGTGTATATACATCTCCATGTGTTACATAGAACCCCTTTTTATAAAAGAATGTTTTAGTTGCTCCATGAAGTAGGAACGTTCTTAAAATTTTCCGTATTATACAAAAAATTAAAAATTTAAAACTATGACGACAAATACAAACCATCTTCCATCAGTAAAGAGAATTAATTATTAAATTTATGTTTGTAGGGGTGGATTGCAACCAGGTGATATCGTAATAAAAATAAATAAAAAGGAAATTAAAAATGCGACTGATGTGTACAATATATTAGCTGATAAATCGGTGCGTAGCTTAAAGATGACCGTTAATAGACTTGGAAAAGATATCGATATGTACATTACCCCGGAAGATGTAAATTAGTGTGTAAATAAAAATGCGTTCTTACTTTATATTATTTTCATATAAGAAATATATATTTACAATAAAAACTATCTTTTCCTTCTTGCCTTAACTTCTGTCCATTCACTGTCTTTATTATCACAATCATCCATTTCTACATTAGATGTTGAAGGTGTAACGTCAAGCAATTCCTGTTCCTTATTGTTTTCCTTTACAAAAAGCCAGTTGTTACCGTCATTTGGTAAATTGTTATATTCAGTTTCACACTGTGTAATATTTCCATTTCTTAATAATTGTAGAAAATTAAATAATAACGTAGAAATTTCTCTAATAGAGTTGTCTTCACAAATAGTATTAAATGCTTTATCCATAATATCTTCTAGTAAATCCTCTATATCTTCTATGTCAATATCATTTTCATTTGAACAATATTCTGTTACGTAATCAACAGTGTCGATAGCCACCTATAACATTTTAAAATACATTAAAAATGCAAATTAGTAATTAAATACAGTAGGAACATAAGAAAATATATTTTCCGTAACAAGAAATTATTTTTAGAATATCTGAAGGAAATTCTATTTAAGTAACTGTGAAATGTATCCGAAAATAACATTTTACTTAATTCATTTTTATGTAGTTGACAAAAACATATTTCTATAAGTATAAAGCCAATAATAATACAATTATTTAAAATTTCGTATACATTTTGAATTTAGTCATTGAAAGAATAACATTTGTTTGAAATGAATAAAAAACTTTGTTCTTTATATTTTTATCTAAAATATTATTTATAAAATTATGATATATAAAACAATATCTTTACATTTATATTACTTAAAAATACCAGTATTTAGCATGTGAAATATAATATAAAATAATGACATTACATGCACACGTAAGTACCTTTTTACTGTTGGGTCCTCCCATAGAATGTTCTACTGCAAGTTTGAGAGCTGTCCAATTACTAAATATACGTTCAACAACTTTTTTGAACATCTTTTTTTTATATCGACATATAAATAATGTTAAATACAAGAGTGGTAAGTTATTCAAACGAACAACACGTCAATATGTACCTTCAATATTTTAATAATACATCCTAATAATCACTTTTTTAATGAAATTAGTACACGAAAATTGTTACATTATATTCTTATAACTTTTTACGGGTAGTACCTAACCTCTTTAAATTATATGTCAATAAATTCCATGCGTTTACTTATAGCAAAAAATTGGAAAAAACAAAATAGTTAAAAAATACAATGTGCTTGAAGGTACTGCGTTAACATCGCCATCTATTGATAGGACCGAAAACTTAGTTACACTTTGCAAATCAATTTTTAAATAAAAATATAAATGAATATAAACATAAAATAACTTATTAAAGTAGTACATATTTTCAATTAAATAAAGAATATCACATAAATTAAACATAAAAATGTTATTTGGTCTCATTTTTTAAACAATGCACTTGTGCCAACGTTTCTTCCAATTCTCGAAACAGTTGTCAAAATGAATTTCAGCAATAGCTTTCAATGCGCGTAGCAATTCACGTTTAATGTCTTCGATTGACTCAAAACGGTTTCCCCGGAGCGGTCGTTTGAGTTTGCTGAATAGCCAGAAGTCGCACGGAGCTAAATCAGGCGAATACGGTTGCGGCACGATATTGGTTGAAAATTTGGCGAAGAATTAATGCAGTATGCGACGGTGCATTATCGTGGTGCAAAAATCAAAAGTTGTCGGCCCATAATTCTGGCCTCTTTTTACGAATAGCATTGCGCAAACGACGCATAACACTCAAATAGAATTCTTTGTTGACAGTTTGGCCGGTCGGAAGGAATTCGGAGTGCACCATACCTCGATAATCGAAGAAAACTGTCAACATAACCTTGATTTTTGACTTGCTTTGACGTGGTTTTTTGGGCTTCGGCTCACCTTTGATACGATATTCGGCCGATTGATCGTCTGTTTCCGAGTCATAAGCCTAGATCCAAGTCTCATATTATATCATATAAATACAGTGTATTTAATTCAATAAATTGAATTTATTTAAAAACATTTTCTATTTTATATTTTTGAATATATCAAAACATGTATCGTCTCTACAGTACGTGATTCTATTGAATAGGTATTTTTCAACTTCATTTATATACTTTTTTAAGATTTATTTTATCTGATTTATTTCGATATGTTTTTAGAAGCAAAAAAAATTTAAAAACACTACATTTTATTAAAAATTTACCTTAATTTAAAATACATTTTATTTAGTTTGAAAGAAGGATTTATTCCAAAATATTTTCAATTACTAAGTATATTTCTTGAATTATAGAACAAATTAGACATTTTCAGCTAACAATTATTAATAAACAAGCAAATAGTTTGTATCTACGATCATAGATGTTGCACGGACAATAATATGTGATGTTTCAGTCTAATGTTGATCAAGTGCTCCATTATAGTTTCTAAATAACTGTACAGATGACGCAATATACATTAAATTGAAATAAATAAAATCGTTAAAGCCAAAAAAACTATAGTTTCCTGTTCTGTCGATATCAGTTTTGAACTCGAAATAATTTTACGACCTTCGACAGTGCCAACACACGATCTTTTTTTGTTAATGTACAAAAACTTTTGAAAAATATCAATTGCGCGAGTATACCCCTTTGAAAAGCATTGATTTTTTGCCAAAATAAAAAAAATTTGGTTTTAGCCTTTATAGAACACAAAACAGCCATTGTGGACTAGCAGAATACAAACTCATTACTTTTCATAACAAAATCATTCAAATCTTGGCAATAAATCCATTTACACATTCAAAAACTTATACTTTGACACGCATTTTCAAGTTTCCTTTTTTCTCGAGATTAAGTCAAAATAGTTAGTCCAATTTTGAACCCGAAACCACTTTTACGACCTTTCTAAATGCCACCACACGAGCTTTTGTTAATGAACAGTAACTTTTGAAAAATGCCAAATTTTTCAAGTATACCGCTTTGAGAAAAAAAATGATTTTTTTCTCAAAATAAACGATATCGAAGTAAATAGTGAGTCCTGCCAAATTCAATTTAATTCACATTAGTTTTTATTCTTTTTGTTGCCGGTCGGTATTTGTATGTAATACATTACTCAGTACGAACCTGGCCCGCGGGAAGACATCCCAACTCTGCTTATAAATAAATTATAACACCAGAACTTGGTTGTCATTAGCAAAGTAACTAAATTCCAATTACAGATCTGGTACGTAGACTTTCGCGGTCGTGGTCCATACTATCTTCTTCTGGGTTTCCGAGCTGGAACCGCGTTACTGGTATATAAATTTCAGTTTCAGTGCGATAGACAATAACAGCAATTGAGCCCTGAAGATGTCCCATACGAGTGGGTACGAAACGTCGGCAGTTATACCAGTGACGCGGTTCCAGCCCGCAAGCCCAGAAGAAAATAGTATCCAATTACAGATTATATTAATGTAATTTAACCTATATTTCATCTCCTATCTCTTCTTATGTTTCACGTTCGTTGTGAAAAGACTTTACCGTTCTTCCTGTCGTTTATGAAAAAAATAATTCTTATAGCTTATAGTTAAGAAAAACTGTTTTTATTACATATTCTTTTATAAGAAAACGCTATTTTATTGGGTTGGCAACTAAGTACTTTCGGTTTTTACTGATAGATAGCGTTGCTTTATTTTTTGTATAACGTATGTTAGTGCTGTACTTTACCGTTTGTCGTGTGATACTAGTCACATTGACGTAACTTCAGAAGCAAGTAGTGCGTGATTTTTATTAAAGCTATTAGTTGTGGGTTGATTTTAAATGGAGTGCAGAAACGAACATTTTCGATATATTTTACTATTTTATTTCCGTAAAGGAAAGAAAGCTGCTGCGGCTCACAAAAAGATATGTGAAGTTTATGGTGCTAATTGCTTAACAGAGCGCACGTGTCAGAATTGGTATAAAAAATTCCGTTCTGGAGATTTTTCCCTCAAAGATGAGCAACGTTCTGGTCGGCCTACTGAAGTTGATGATGACCAAATCAAAGTCATAATTGAAGAGGATCGTCATATAACTGTTCGAGAGGTTGCGGAGAGGCTACATGTATCGCACACAACAATTGAAAAACATTTAAAATGTCATTCATTTAACACAAAGAATCAACTTTTGCGATATGCACCTTAGACGAAATGAAACCGACCCTTTCTTAAAAAGAATCATCACTGGTGATGAAAAATGGGTCCTGTACAGTAACATAGTTCGAAAACGATCATGGAGCAAACACGATAAACCAGCTCAAACCACATCGAAAGCTTAATTGCATCCAAAAAAGATCATGCTGTCAGTTTGGTAGGATTACAAAGGTGTTGTGTTTTTTGAGCTGCTTCCAAGGAACCAAACGATCAATTCTGATGTTTACTGTCAACAATTAATAAAACTGAATGAAGCAATCAAAGAAAAACGACCAGAATTGTCAAATCGGAAAGGTGTAGTTTTCCACCAAGATAATGCAAGGCCTCACACTTCTTTGGCAACAACTTGGCTGAGAAGCGATGCCACATCCCCCATACAGCCCTGATCTAGCACCATCTGATTACCGTTTATTTCGAAGTTTGCAGAATTTTTTGAATGGTAAAACTTTCGCATATGACGATGACCTTCACTCGCACCTGGTTCAGTTTTTTGCTGATAAGGACCAGAAATTTTATGAGCGCGGAATCCCGCTGCTGAAAGAAAGATGGCAAAAGGTCATTGAGCAAAATGGAAAATATATAATTGATTAAAAACTAATCTTTGTTTAAGAAAAAAGTGTTTTATTTTATACTACAAAACCGAAAGTACTTAGTTGCCAAGCCAATACGTAAATACCTAAAAAGAATCTAATGAATTATGTAAAGTTAAATATTTAGGGAAAATTAGGCATTGTAATTGGATTAAAAATGTTTACTTCAAATTTTTTTTAATCACTTAAATGTAATTATCTGCTGATGATGACAAATTAGTTGTCGAAATACGTATACATAATACGAAAATTAATGTGGAAAGGTGTTGTATATCAACCTTAAGTGATTGAATTAATCAACCAGATGCTCCATCAAAATTACCTTCAACCAAATACATATATTACCTCCGGGTTATAACCCCTATAGAATTCAATTTACAACTTTAATAATTTTATATACTGCATTCATAATTTGTAATGTAATTTCATATTTTAACAACATATGTTTGTATTAATGCTTTGATACCTTCTAATTTCTAATTGTATTCTTATTTGTAAACTAAGACGGCAACTTGTATTCAAAGTTTGTTATATCGAATTTTAGGTCTACCAAAAATGTATTAAGAACTTATTTTTAATTAAATATAAAAACTTTGTTTTCTCATTTATATTTTTTAATAGACAATTAATGATTTTAAAGAATAGCTTTTAACTTTGCCTTAACAACTTAGTAATATTTAAGCTGTGTTGTTGGCAATTTAACGCTCAAAATTAAAACCAATGTCAAGTTTGCCATCAAAATATGATTTCTGTCAGTATAAGGTTAAATTGTTATTGTGTATAATAATCGTCTAATCAGAGGTAATTCATAAAATGTAGTATTACAACTAATTGTTGAATTATAACTATCCTTAAAATGAAATCTACATTAACTATAATTCATGATCTAACAATAGTGCATAGGTATACAGTATTAAATGGTTATTAATTTCTTCACTTTTTTAGACTAGATTTAATTCTTACAGGTGGGCATACCATGGATTTTCACAGTAGTTTTAGGTAATTTACATCACACTAACATTTTTGGTGGTTGGGAACTATTGCACAAGGTTGAGGGTTGCATGTAATCACACTCATCGTGCAATAACATAATCTAGTCAACATTATTGCCTTTTATACCAATGACTTACGCCAAAGAAAAAGAACGAAAATATACATGTGACACTTGTCAGAAAAAGTTTTTAGGAAGTAACGATTTACGCAAACATAAAAGAATCCATACCAATGAAAGACCATATGTATGCAACGATTGCAATAGGGGCTTTCGTCAAGCTGGATCTCTTAAAAATCATATCGCTTCAAAACATTCATCAGGTGTAGTTCAAAACTCGGAGATATTTGTTTGCAATCATTGCCAAAAAGTCTTTCCGATCAAGGAACGTCTTAGATTACATTTGCGCGTGCATACTGGTGATAAACCTTATGTATGTGAATTATGTCCTAAAAAGTTTGCACGGGGAGGACAATTAGTACAACATAAACGTACACATACTGGATCGAGGCCATATGTATGCCCTGAATGTAATTCAGCATTTACTTGCTCAGCTAACCTAAAACTTCACTTGAAAAGACATCAAGAAATTCGTGATTTTATTTGCGATATTTGTGGAAAATCTTTTTTTCGCAGAGATGCTTTAAAGAAACACTTAAACTGTTTTCACCAGAATGTGAAAGCTTTTCATTGTAAAATATGTAATAAAGAGCTGAAAGGTCACTTGCCTCAGCATATGCGAACTCACCGAAAAGACAAACCGCATGGTTGCGCACATTGCGGTGCTAGATTTGCACAGAGATCTCAATTAACTGTACACCAAAGAATACACAGCGGCGAGAAGCCGTACCGTTGCCAAGTCTGTTGGAAAGCATTTGCACATTCAACAGCTTTAAAGTTACATACTAGAAGACATACTGGAGAAAAGCCTTTTGTATGTATTCTGTGTGAAAATATAGCTTTTGCTCAGTTACCACATCTTAAAAAACATATGCTCTGTATCCATAAAACTAACAAACCTTATGTTTGCAAGTACTGCAAAAGTTTTCATAAAACAAAAATCGATATGGAAAACCATTACCTGAAATGTAAAGTTTTTAAAAAGTTGCCAGTTGTGGAACATACAACAGAAGAAAATTCTGTCGAACCACCGATGTCGATAGAAAGAATGCGTTTTTTACTTGCCATATTACTAAAAAAAATATCTGCCCCGGAACGTTTAGAAGAACTAGGTTTTAATAAAAGATTAATCGACGATGTTCTTATCGAATCCATACAAAATTCTGGTCGTATACCATGTAAAGATTTGAATATTTCTACAGCGGAAAAACTGAAACAAAATGTACAAATTTTACTTGAATGGACAGTTCCTAAGCAGTATATGGAAAAGTTTAGAATAGAACAACGTTCTACTGAAGAATTATTAGAAGAATTGACTTCATAATCACAGCAGTTAGTACAAGTAGTTTTTATATATTTTATTAAATGTGATTTTTATGAAGTATTCTCCCAATAATGAAACCTTCATAACTTAACAACGTAATAAAATTTATACACTCGGTGGAGGTAGATTCTGTAGAATTAGTAACTGCAAAATTTATTAATACTTTAATAAGTAAATTGTAGAGGCACTCAATAACGAGCCAAATTAATTTATGTTGGAGAAACAAAACTTTCTTGATTTTCAATTAAACGTTTCTATCCATAATGAATTTCATCGATTACTAGTAGTGTACGGCATTTCACTTGTCAAATTCTACATACATAAGTAAATTAAACATTTATCAGATTTATGTTGGTTGGGTTGTAGCATTAAATGATTACTGTTAGTACTAATTTATGAAAATATGTATTACTATACCCTCTCAGTTTTAAATATTTTGTTTCTTTACGATACATTTATTATACCAAATTCATAAATATAGGTTAATAACTACAAAATAATTAAGTTTGGATATTGATATTGCTGTTGACTTTCCAGTTCACTTTAAATAGATCTCAAAACTTATCGTTTTCACTTATAAATGTTTCTGAATAATATAATAAAAATTAAATTTCAATTAATTATCTGTCTATATGTCGTGGTTATTAAATATGAGTGAAACTGAGTACTGCAAAATCAAATTAAAATTTGTTGTTTTTAAAAATCCAAAAGATTGAATTTAAGTCGATAAGATTTATAATTCAAAAAGAATTTAAATATTCTTAAAACGAATTTATAATATACGATAATAATTCAAAAATAAACGTGTTGGAATTTGATACTTAAAGGTGATTTAACAACGCTACTATAGTAGAAAAGCACTTATTTTTATGGGACAAAGAGACCACAAACCTTTTATTTTATATTCTACAATCACTGCATAATTTTAAACGTTTTACTTAGATGAATACACAAATTTCATAAAATATTAGTTGCAGCAGTAATATCAAGAGGGAGATTTACATGTTATCAATTTAGTCTGATATTTATCAATAAACATTAGCGATTTGTGTCGTATCTAAAATTTTATCTTTCAGTTTTAATAAAGAGATCTAATCCAAATGATATTTTAACTGACACATGCTATTTTGACCACGCAAAATTTCAAAAAACGAAAACTTGAAAAATTCACGTGAATTTTGGACACTTAACCACTCTATATTATTGATAATTTATCTTTCTACATAATTAGTGAATATAATTCTAATAATTACTTGATTATAAACGTGTAAACGTTTCTGCCGTTTATATTTTACTTTAAATTATCTAACCTTTTTGAGAAGTTAATTATTGTGGTGAAAGATGTCATTAGTATCGCTACAAATTTTTTGATAAAACGAAATGATTACACAGTGTTATTCGACGAAATTCTTTTATGAAAGACTTTAACGGATATTTCTATTCGCCACATCGGATCAAAATATAAATATTAGTTTCTTTAATCGAGAACTTTTACATGCATTCTTTAAAAATGCATTAAAAAAATATTTTTTATTTGAAATTCTGAGACTGATCTTACTTTAGAGAAATGAAAAAGTAGGCGTAAGATAACATAGATAATTCAAGTTATTTAGCAGCGTCTTGTATGTAAGTACACTTTTATCTGTATTTTGTAAAGATAAATATTGTAGACAGCTGCAATAATATGCAAAAAAAAAACTGTTGCAATTGTAATGATTTTATCATAATTTTTTGCCTCATTTATAATACAGTCAGTGTTTTTCTGTTCTCGTTATTGAGACGGATGAAATCAATTTATTTAGAAAATATAACGCATTACGAAATCTTTTAATTTAATACATCATTGGCAAAATTTCGTAATATTGCGAAGATTGTATTTAAATTATTATTTATAACAAAAATTAGTTGACTAAACTGATAGTTTTGTAGTTTTAGATAGTTACTAACAAGCAGTGATGCTCATGATAGTTTAGACACCCGAAATATTACGCAAAGACATAAAGTAGGATCATTTAGTAGTTTTGTAGAAGAAATAGGGTCGGGTACGGAACGGAGTAATTTCGAAGCTAAGAGTAAATTTTAATGGTGACTGTGATTGATTAAATCAATCAATTAAGGTTAATATAACCCCTTTTCACAATAATTTTCGTATTCTGTATACATATTTCGACAACTAAGTTGTCATCAAAAAAAGGTAAAAAACACTTATCACATCAATGTTCGTACTCTGTATACGTTTTTCGACAACTAAGTTGTTATCATCAGCAGATAATTAATTACAGTGTCGCACGTGGAACCACGACAAAATTCACACAGAAATAAAGTCCGTACCAGACTTACACTGTCGAAAGTCAAATACACACTGAGTGTGTGTTTGGCTTTTGACAGTGTAGGTTTGGTACGGACTTTACTTCTGTGTGGGTTGTTCCGTTGTTCTTTGTGCAACACTGTGATCAATTATTTGCTGATGGGAATGGGTTTTATTAACTTTATTTGACTAATAAAGCTAAGAGTTTTTATTAATATTCATAAGAGTTGCAACAGTTTTTTAAAGCTACCAATAACTACAATTTTAATAATGTGACACTTCAAACGAAAATCAATTTTTCAATTTATACAAGAACTGAATCTCACCTATAATATGAAATATCTAATATTAAAATTTTGCAGTTGCTTTTCCATTACTTTCTCCTACGTAAATTTTATTACAATTCGCCTATGTTAAGTTATAAAGGTTCAGTAGTAAATCCCTTTATTGCGGGTCATGACTCTAAATAACATTCTGGAGAATTATTTTTGACATAAACTAGTCACTAATTGTAGTACGGAAATAGGTAAATGTCTACTAACAGATCGAGAACACCTTGGAAAACTTCCGATCTTGTTTTTTTTTTTCATATTATCAAGTGGTGTTATAAGCTTCCAAAAAATTAATTTTGTGTGTAACTTTCTGCGCTATCGATTAATAGTATCGCTAAAGATAATTTTACATGCATACAACGTCATGGTGTCTATTCTTTTGATTTAAGTTGAGAGAATTAAACTAATTACAACTCGTTGATGTAGTTTCAATAAATTTATGATAAATTACATTTAATATTTAACCAGTACAAACACGAAATTTTTTCAACTTATAAATGATAATTTTTACCTTTATAATAAGCAAGAGAAAATGTAAAGTTTTCAATTACAAGACTTCTATGGAATTTTTAACAATAGCACTACATACACTCACTCACAAAAGTGTTCATACACCCCGTGAATATTGAATATTATCAAATGTGATCATCTAACTATGATAAAGCAAATTCAATTCCATTCAACAACGTAAAAAAAACTCTAAAAACCATAATAAAATGGAAACTCATATTATTTACAATTACAAAAGGATTTTATAAATATTCTAACATTGAAGTTGAATTTGATGGAGCCTGTGGTTGATTAACTTAATCACTAAGGTTGATATATAACCCCTTTCCACATTAACTTTTGTAATTCTATATACGCATTTGAACAACTAAGTTGTCATCATCAGCAGACAATTGCAAAGTGTCGCACCTGGTAAAACACGGCGAAAAACACCCGTACCAAAAATAAACTCCGGACGCGATCTGTACCGCCCAGAACCAAGATGTTTTACTTGTACCTGTTTTACCAGGTGCGACACTTCGCAATTGTCTGCTGATGATGACAACTTAGTTGTTGAAATGCGTATACAGAATTACAAAAGTTAATGTGGAAAGGGGTTATATATCAACCTTAGTGATTAAAATATTCTAACATTGAATGTCATAAAAAAGTTTTCGTGTCTACTTCTTGGATATTTCGCGGTACAATTTTAACAGTTCCGAATATTTTGAATATTTCTTTCCACTCTGCACTGCAAAACACGCTTTTTCAATAAATTTGACCTAAAAGTCTTTTTTTTTTCTTTGTATAGTATTATTAACTCGCACATATTACACACGTCTATGTGTTTACTTTTACAACTCGTCTTTGTTAAAGCATCAAATACGTATTTTTCACAAAACCGTGATACTGTGTAGAGAACTTACCGAAATCATTCTAAATTTATGACTTACACGGGAGAAAATATGTTGGAAAAGGGTATGAAAACTTTTATGAGATTCGATGTTGGAATATTCTTTTGTAATTGCAACTAATAACAGTTTTTATATCGTTATTATAGATTTTTAAAGTTGTTAAATGGAATTAAATATGCTTTATCATAGCCGGATGTTCACATTTGATATTCAACATGTACGACCACTTTTATGACTGTATTCATTGATAACGACTATTTCAGGCAGTATTTATCATATACAGGTTATTTTCAACAAATGTCGTATAGAAAATATTTATTCCATCGAATGTTAGCTATTATTTGTCATTTTAAAGAAAAAGCGATTTATGATTACAATTTATGTACGTATTTTGAAAGAGGAAGAGTTACAAACATTGAAAAATTAACAAAAACATAACCAAACAAAATGATTGACGCGACATAACCTAAACGTCAAAATAGTATTCGCAAATATGTTTCAACAGCGCGGAAATTTATTTTAGGGCGGACTACATGAAGATCGTATAATCTGATTAAGTTTGTTAACTCCAAGTTTCTGTTCGAAACATTTAGGCACCGCAATTGTGAAAATGCTACGTCACCATTTTATCGAAAGATAGCTTCTTTGTTTTTTAGGTTATTTTGGATTTCTTTGTCATTGTTTATCGTGGCCCACCTACAAGTTTTTTGCTTTATATTTTCTTACCACAACCTAATTAGTAACATTGTCATTGAGTTAGTAATCTAACAATTAATCAAGAAAAGGCATAAAACACTTACCACATCAATGTTCGTACTCTGTATACGTATTTCGACAACTAAGTTGTCATCATCAGCAGATTACATATTAGCGGGGAAATTTTTTTTCTGTATAAACATTACCACGAATTTGCTGATGATGACAACTTAGTTGCCGAAATAGTGTACAGAATACGAACATGGATATATTTTTGCCTTTTCTTGATTAATTCAATTAACAACAGTCTCCAACAATATTTACTATTTAACAACAAGATTTATTTACCGAATTAGTTCGTAGGTTTCCGTGGCTCTCGTCTATAGATTTTTTTTTTAGATTTCCATGTCGATAGTACATCCTTAGCACTTTTCTTCTGCTGACCTTTATGCACTCTTGCAAGTAGCATGTTCAAAGCTGCTACTATAGTTGGCGGTTGCTGCATTGAAACGATTTCAGTACAACAACGCCACTGATAGTATTCCAAATGGTTAACCAAGAAGAGGCTATTTATTTAGCCAATTTATACTTAATATTACTTCAAACTAATTTTTATTAAAACGATTTTAACTTTTATTAATAAAATCAATCTCGTAAGTGACTTAAAGAGAAGCCTGAGCCTCAAGCAGTCAAAGTGTTATTTATAATTCGCCGTTTCCTGGATCTTGTTTAAAATTTTTTTTCGACTTTTTAGTTAATTAGAGTTAGGGCTTGGCCCTTTTACTCTTAGTTCTTGCGTTGATTCGTCCTGATGTTGATTATATTGTTATTATTCGCTGTCTTCACTTCCGATTTCCATACGTGGTCGCTTATATTTGGAGTATTGTGTTGTGTATTCTTTTACCGGTGCAAGTGTCGGGTTTGCGTGTTTCTTCATCTGTTTGTAGAAGTTTTTGGCTTGATTTTTGATATATGTAACGAGTGCTTCAAGCCTAGTTTCTCTGTGTGTTTGGCAGTTTCGTACGTAGTACGGCGCCTTGAGTGCTAACCGTAGTGTTTTGTTTTGGAATGTGTTTAATCTTGTTTTGTGAGTTTTTTTGATATGCAGCCAGATCGGTGATGCGTATGTTAGTATTGGACGTATTATCTGTTTGTATATGAGTACTTTTGTCTTGGGTGTTAGTGTGGATTGTTTGCCGGTTAGCATCATGAGGGCACCGTGTGCTTGTGTGTCTTTTTTAGTCGTGTTTTTTTTGTCAGTCTAATAAATGGATCATTCATCATCGAAACGATATAATAAAGTAGTGAGAGAATTATACTCCCATCTCCCGGACAGAAATGTAACTATCCCAGAGAAAAATGTACAGTGGAAGCACTTTTAGCGCTTTAAATAACAATTAAATAGATTTGATGATCTATTATAATGCAACAGTTCTGGAAATGAACGAAGGGCGACAGTAGTTGGTTCCAACGGCTCATTATCTCATTGCGATTCAATAATTATTTGAATTAGTCAATTGGTCAGTCAACGATGTATTAAATAGATGGCACTCTCTAATTGTAACATTAAATTACCAAAATTATGACATCTTTTTCTTATATATTTCACAAAAAGGACTGTATGCAGTACAAGAATTTGAGGAAATTTCAAATTTCGATTCGTCGTATACAAAACTGATTTTCATTCTTTAAATAACAACTGATGCTCTTTATTGTCCGCGTGTTTTAACTGTAGGTATTTACTTTAACAAATGTTTTTCTTGCGAAACATTTTCTAGAATTGGTCGCCAATAAACTTTTTTAATAATCGTCAAAGGTATGTTATTTTTTTAACATATTTTGATGTTTGGTGATACCAGCTACTTAATTCTCCGATTTCGCTTCACTGCTATTGTAATAAATTGACCTTGTATTTTCCATTCTATGTATTTATGTCGATGATATACCTAATCTTGTAGCAATAGAATATTGCTTTGTTATCATTTGCTTACGTTTCGCTGTGCCCTTTGAAAAAAACTTCCAAATCAATACACATTTAAGTCACTGAAAGAATGATTCGAACAAAATAGTTCCTTATACTGGAGGATGCTATACGTTTCACAACACTCACGTTTCTTGTGTTTATTAACATCTTCATTTTACTAGTATTTTCTTGAGACAAAGAATAATTATATTAGTCAATATGGTACATAGACTTCTGCGGTCCTGGTCCATACTATCTGCTTCTGGGCTAGAACCGCGTCACTGGTAAAACTGCTAACGTTTCGTACCCACTCGTATGGGATATCTTCAGGACTCAAGTACTGCTACTGTCTATCAGAGCCCTGAAGATGTCCCATACGAGTGGGTACAAAACGTTGGCAGTTATATGTACCAGTGACGCGGTTTCAGCCCGGAAGCAGATAATTATATTAGTCGTTTATAAATTGTCCGGGAAGAAAAATAAAGCACAATTTTAGTTTCTAATATATCTTCTAATTAATGTCTAATTAATGATTAATTTTAATTAATAACAAAATTAGAAATGTTCGCATAATCAACTAGTGGAACTCCATTTTCTTGAAAACACTTTTATTAAACATCCAGAAACATCTGATCATTGTATCACTGTAGATTGTATCAATAGTACAGTATTCATAGCTTTCACTTGATATTCGGAAGGATATGGGTTCGAATCTTATTCCAGAGTGAATTTTATAATAATAAAATTTAGTAATTGTCGATAACAAAATTTAAAAAATGTTATTGGATGTCCAAATGATGTCGAAAATTCATTGTTTTGTATTCTTGAATGGCATTTAAATTGGAAATACATTTAATCATGTTAATAGTAGTGCAATAACAATATATTTCTAATTATCATCATTATCACCATCATCCTTTCTCCGCTACCTTGCGGTGTCCAGGTGCGTGTTTTGTTTATTTTCTCACAAATTCCCTCCGTTGTTTCCTGCCCCTGGCCAAACTCTGAGCCTCTTGCCATGCTTTACCCCTCCTCTTCAGCATCTCTCCGATATCTTCATTACAGGTCGTGCACGGTCTTCCTCTTCTGTTTTTCCCCATTTCTTTTGTTTCCCAAACTTTTTTTGTTTGTCTATCGTTCCCCATTCTCACCAGACGTCCATACCATCCCAATTTCTTTTCTTCTATTAATTCTGTCATTGGTTTTACATTCAATTTATTTCTTATCTTCGTATTTCTTATTCTTAGAATAAGAATGTAGGTGTTTTCCTTATAGAAGAATTTTTAAACTCAGAACTGTATTTTTCCAATTCTGGAAGACCTCGTCAATAAGGAAGACTTCTGCAGCATCTTCAAAATCATCGATACTTTATCCAAAAAAAGTGTTTCGGACTTTTTTGATTGTCGAAATTTCTTATGAACTAATCGTTTGGATTCTTATTTAGCGAAATAAAAATTTTATCCTTTCTGACATAGCCAAGTGTTTTGTAAAAATATCCTACTTTCAATAGTTTTTTGAGAGGTGTAAGCATATGGGAATCCTCCGTGAAGACCTCTTTTCCATACATAAATCTCACTTAGTAGTTTCGGGATTTTTTGTTTTGAATGTGCAGGCTTTGTTGGCACTAAAGTAGACGCCTTAGTTCTATATTACCTATAGTCGTAGATCGTTTGCTGGTCAAAGTTTGTCGATCTTTAACCAACTTTTAGCGAATAGGAATGTAGAAATTTTCCTTATAGAGGAATTTTTTAAAAATCGTATTATGTTTTTGCATTTATGGACGACCTTGTCAATAACGAAGACTTCTTCAGCACCTTCAAAATCATCAATTCTGTTACCAAAAAAGTGTTTCGAACTTTTTTGATTATGGAAATTCCTTGAATGAACTAATCGTTTGGATTCTTATTTAATGAAGTAGAACTTTTATCCCTTCTGATATAACCAAGTGTTTCCTAGAAATATCCTACTTTCAATAGTTTTTACAGATGTGTAGGCATATGGCAATCCTCCGTTAAGACATCTCTTTCTTCTAAGGTACCTCATTTCGGCTGCTTGTAATCTGCTTTTTTGCCTCTCTGTTAGTATCCAGTTCTCGCAACCGTGTATTATTGCAGGGGTATATATCGTTTTATATATATTCATTTTCGTTTTTTCCGAGATTTGTTTATTATTTAGAAATACCCTCCTCAGTGCATTAAATAGTCGTCCTGTCTTATATAACCTGTTATTTATTTCATCATCCAAATTTCCTCTGCTATTGAGTATTGTTCCCAGGTATCTATATTTATCTGTTTTTTCTATCTTGCTGTTGTCAATGACTATGTCTAGTTGTTTCTTCTCTTTTTTGTTCCTCGTTATCCTCATTACTTGTGTTTTCTCTGTATTCATCTTTAATCCGATCTTTTTTGCTGCTGCGTTCCATATTTCTAAGTTATGCTTTAATTTACCTTCTGTTTTAGACATTAAAACCACATCCCACTGTATATTTCTTAAATTTCATTTTGCTTTCTTTAATTACGTCGTCTATTGTGTTGATGAAAAGAGCTGGACTTAAGCTACCCCCTTGTCTCACACCTTCCGTTGTTATAAATACTTCTGTCAGTTGATTTTGTGTCCTTATCTGGTTAACAGTCGAACTGAAAAGTCCCCGGTCTACCATAGTAAAACACAGTTTTTTGGCAAAATTCGATTTTATTATTCAACATAGTTGCCTTCGAGGGCGATACACCGATTATAGCGTTCTTCCAACTTTTCGATACCATTTTTGTAGTACAAATTGTCTTTAGCCTCGAAATAGGCCTCAGTTTCGGCGATCACCTCCTCATCCCTGCTAAATTTCTTCCCGGCGAGCATTCTCTTGAGGTCTGCAAACAGGAAATAGTCGCTGGGGGCCATATCTGGAGAGTACGGTGGATGGGGAAGTAATTCGAAACCCAATTCACTTAATTTGGCCATTGTTTTCATTGATTTGTGACACGGTGGATTGTCTTGGTGAAACAGCACTTTCTTCTTCATATGGGGCCGTTTTTTTGCGATTTCGTTCTTCAAACGGTCCAATAACGCTGTATAATAGTCGCTGTTGATGGACAGGCCCTTTTTAAGATAATCTATGAAAATTATTCCATGCGCATCCCAAAAAACTGACGCCATAACTTTTCCAGCTGACTGTTGCGTCTTTCCACGTTTTGGAGCCGGTTCATCGCGTGCAGTCCACTCGGCTGACTGTCGATTGAACTCTGGAGTGTAGTGATGAATCCATGTTTCATCCATTGTCACATATCGACGCAAAAACTCGGTTTTATTACAATTTAACAACTTCAAACACAGCTCAGAATCATCAACTCGTTGTTGTTTTTGATCGAATGTGAGCTCGCGCGGCACCCATTTTGCACAGAGCTTCCGCATGCCCAAATATTCATGCACGATGTGTCCAACACGTTCCTTTGATATCTTTAGGATGTCAGCTATCTCGGTCATCTTTACTTTACGGTCATTTTAAATGATTTTGCGAACTTTTTTGATGTTTTCGTCGGTGATAGCCTCTTTTGGTCGTCCACTGCGTTCGCCGTCTTCGGTGCTCATTTCACCACGTTTAAACTTAGCATACCAATCAATTATGGTTGATTTTCCTAGCGCAGAGTCCGGAAACTTCTCATCAAGCCATGCTTTTGCTTCAACAGTATTTTTTCCCTTCAAAAAGCAGTACTTTATCAGCACACGAAATTCTTTTTTTTCCATTTTTTTAAATAACAAAAGTAGCTTCACTCTTAACGCAATATCTCAGTAACTAATGGTCGGATTGCTGTCAAATTTTGACACGTTTCGTTTGAAGGTTAGTACTATCTAAAAAACATATGGATTTAATAACAGTAACGCCATCAATGTGTCAGACCGCGTACTTTTCAGCCGACCTGGTATATACCTTTAATCGCTTCTATTAAGTTTTTATTCACTTGTTTCTTTTTCTAATTATCAAATTCTATTAAAAATTAGAAAATCTAAGTAAGTTTCACTTTGGCAACTCTCCTACGGCATATTTCGAATTGATCTCAGCGTACTGCGTGTTAGTGCTTCATTGTAATGCAAAACTGTTTGAATTGTTTAAAAGATAAAGTGTTAATTTTTCCAATATATTTAAATGGTAAAGAGGTTAATCATTTCTAAAATATTTCACGCGTTTTCAATGAGGTTGTAGTTGGATAAATTTCCTGTTCGTTCCAACAACTAATTTTGTGTTCAAGATGGTCAGATTACTTAATGGGATCGCTACGAATGTAATGTTGCTTTTCGAATCGACCTTAAATTAATGGCCAACAATTTTAAATGAATGAAACTACTAAAGAAATACTTTTAGTTTGAAAAGTATTTAAATTTGGTTTAATCGATAGCGCAAATGTTACACAAGTTAAAATTTAAAGTTCTACCCGCAATAAACGGACTCTACATTCGCTAGCATTTATTTTAAATACTTTTAGATGAAATATGATTTGAATATCTACTTATTAGTTTTCGTACTACGTTTTGGGTACTATGGGTAGCTTCATAATTTCACTAAAGTAAAAAAAATGCCAATTTTAATTCTAGTATACCTTTCTTCATTGTGCAATTTCTCTTTTTCAATACATGATTGCTATTTAAAACATTAGAATATAATTTATTAGAATTTTAGTATACAAATTCCTCGATTCTTATTACCTTATAAGGTGGTGGTTTCTCAGTAATTTTTCTTTCTCTTTTATTTTCGACCTAATCATGCATTAACGAAAGTTCAAAAACATCAATTCTTGAAGATTATATTACCTGATGTTTCTAATAGATTCATTTATTTACGATAAAATGTATCATACCCTTTATTATTTATTTTATTCAGCAATACCAAAGAATCGAAACATATATACAAATATTTACTATACCACCATTGACAAAAAAAAAACACTGTAAATATTTAAATTATAATTTTGCAAATAATTTTTATGTGCCATATAAATATATTATATATTTGTCTTTACACTCCAATGTAAAATATTAAAGAATACCCATATAAATAAATACGTAGCTAGTTGGTTATTTATATGGTTTTATAAATATCAAATTGTATTTTTTTCATAGTTTAGATTTCTATTCAAAATGTAAAGTAAATGGATTTAAATATAATGTTTTTATTAATGATTGTCCTGTTATTCCTTTTCACACATCTGTATTATTGAGCATCCGATGTACGAGGGAGCGTTTTTATATTCGCGGAATGAGCGGGTTGTAGAGGGGTGAGTAGGCGCATTGGGGGCGTGACCTGTGCAGCGACTCATGATTAGTATAAATACGAAGTTTCATTGTTATTAGACAGTTAGTCTTTGAGCTATCGTCAACCAAGTAACATAATCAGGAGTGAAAAGTGAAATAAAAAAAAAAATCGAATATCGTGCCGTTATAAAGTTCCTTACCAGGCAAGGAAAATTAGTCGCGACCATAATGAATGAGATGTCATTGGTTTACGGCGACTCTTGTCCAGGAAAAACCATGGTGTACAAGTGGCATAGTTTATTTAAACAAGGAAGGGAATCCCTTGAAGACGACCCGAGGCCGGGCAGGAGCATTGAGGTGACCACGCCAGCACTTATCCAAAAAGTTGAACAAATTGTACTCGAAGATGCTCGACTAAAGAAGAAACAACTCGCAGAAATGGTTGGAGTATCCGATACAACAATTTTTAAAATCCTACACGATCATCTCGGCATGTCTAAGGTCAGCGCAAGATGGATGCCGATAATGCTCACGCCGCCGCAAAAACAACAGCGCGTAGGGTGTTCGCGTGCATTTTTGGACCTCTGTAATGAAGACAAGGATGGTGTATTGAGTGGAATTGTTACTGGAGACGAAACTTGGGTTCATCATTATGAACCTGAGTCCAAGACTCCATGCAGTGGCATAAAAAGGGCACAGCACCTCCCAAGAAATTTAAAGTGTCACAATCAGCTGGGAAACTCATGGCAACGGTATTTTGGGACTCGGAAGGAATATTGTTGATTGATTATAAAGATAAAGGTGTTTCTATAACCGGAGAATATTACGCTTCAATATTAGAGCGACTAAAAGAAGCCATTAAAGAGAAAAGACGGGGAAAATTGACAAAAGGTGTTCTGCTTTTGCACGACAACGCGCCCGTCCACAAGAGCCGCGTTGCGTTAGCTTCGAAATTGTGAATCACCCACCCTACAGCCCAGACCCGGCCACGAGTGATTATTACCTGTTTCCGAAAATGAAAAAAGAGCTGCGGGGTAAAAAATTTACTGCCGATGATGAAGTCAAGGAGGCAGTACCGACGTATTTTGCAGATAAAGAGAAATTATTTTTTTATGAGGGTATAAATAAATTAATGAAAGATGTGAAAAATGTATCCGTCTTGCAGGTGAATATATTGAAAAAGAAAAATAATTTGTTTTTTTTATTTCCACCCCTTGTCCCCCATTCCGCGAATATAAAAACGCTCCCTCGTATAATTACTAATATTGGCAATGTACTGTATGTTCAAAGAGATCTATTTATCATATGTTCCCGTATAGCTTTAGCTAAAAAGAAAAGAAGAATCCTATTACAATGCATAAAATCATTTCAATTAAGTTATTAGTTGATATCAAGTACTGTTATTCGAAAACACCGAAGGAATTATGGTAATTAAAGTTTGTATGGGAGTAAATGTTTTTGCATATGGATTAAGGGATTGTATATAAACTACCCTTTATAAAAAGTAGAATTGTATGTAGAAATTCTAGGTGTAAAGTTGGTAATTGTTTTAAAAATTTTTTGAAGTAAATTAAATCGTAAAGATGAATTTTCTACAGTTAAAATTAGGAAATATAAAAATAATTAGATGTTTGGATGCCGAGTGCATATACGAGGGAGCGTTTTTATATTCGCGGAATGGGGGACAAGGGGTGGAAATAAAAAAACCAAATTATTTTTCTTTTTCAATATATTCACCTGCAAGACGGATACATTTTTCACATCTTTCAATTAATTTATATATACCCTCATAAAAAAACGATTTCTCTTTATCTGCAAAATACGCCGAAACTGCCTCCTTGACTTCATCATCGGCAGTAAATTTTTTACCCCGCAGCTCTTTTTTCATTTTCGGAAACAGGTAATAATCACTCGTGGCCGGGTCTGGGCTGTAGGGTGGGTGATTCACAATTTCGGAGCCCACCTTATGCAGGGCAGCTAACGCAACGCGGCTCTTGTGGACGGGCGCGTTGTCGTGCAAAAGCAGAACACCTTTTGTCAATTTTCCCCGTCTTTTCTCTTTAACGGCTTCTTTTAGTCGCTCTAATATTGAAGCGTAATATTCTCCGGTTATAGAAACACCTTTATCTTTACAATCAATCAACAATATTCCTTTCGAGTCCCAAAATACCGTTGCCATGAGTTTCCCAGCTGATTGTGACACTTTAAATTTCTTGGGAGGTGCTGTGCCCTTTTTATGCCACTGCATGGAGTCTTGTTTGGACTCAGGTTCATAATGATGAACCTAAGTTTCGTCTCCAGTAACAATTCCACTCAATACACCATCCTTGTCTTCATTACAGAGGTCCAAAAATGCACGCGAACACTTTACGCGCTGTTGTTTTTGCGGCGGAGTGAGCATTCTCGGCACCCATCTTGCGCTGACCTTAGACATGCCGAGATGATCGTGTAGGATTTTAAAAATTGTTGTATCGGATACTCCAACCATTTCTGCGAGTTGTTTCTTCTTTAGTAGAGCATCTTCGAGTACAATTTGTTCAACTTTTTGGATAAGTGCTGGCGTGGTCACCTCAATGCTCCTGCCCGGCCTCGGGTCGTCTTCAAGGGATTCCCTTCCTTTTTTAAATAAACTATGCCACTTGTACACCATGGTTTTTCCTGGACAAGAGTCGCCGTAAACCAATGACATCTCATTCATTATGGTCGCGACTGATTTTCCTTGCCTGGTAAGGAACTTTATAACGGCACGATATTCGATTTTTTCCATATTTCACTTTTCACTCCTGATTATGTTACTTGGTTGACGATAGCTCAAAGACTAACTGTCTAATAACAATGAAACTTCGTATTTATACTAATCATGAATCGCTGCACAGGCCACGCCCCCAATGCGCCTACTCACCCCTCTACAACCCGCTCATTCCGCGAATATAAAAACGCTCCCTCGTATATACAACAAACTGGTACATTTATACCAGCTGGAATGAAATCAAGTTACAGTGAAATAATTATTCATAAAAGTGTAATAAGTGATTTAGAAAGTTATATTAATATTAATGATAAAACAATTAATGAATGTTTAAATAATTATAGTAAAACTGGATTTTATACGATTAATAAAAATGGTATTTGTTTTCCAACAAAAAAGACGAATATAAAAAAAAGCAGATGCTGTGAAGAAAACTGACATTATAATTGACAATAATAATTATATTCAGCAACTATTCAAGGTATTATAAATGACGGATATAAATCATGTGAACATTCAACATTTCACTAAGAGAACAAAGATCAATCATAATGTCATCTTAAATTATTTTGTTGACAGATGTAAGAATGATAATGGTAATCGATTGTCAAATGTTGATTTGGAAAATATTTTTAAATTAATTACAAATAAGGAAATAAACATAAGTAGTGATAAAAGAATAACATATGGTATAGATAACACAGGCCAACACGCATTTTGGTGCCTGCGATTTTTTAACTGTTCCTGGGTAATTTTTGGATGCAGAATGTAAAAAAGTTCTCAGATTTGGTCTATCAGATCCAGTTTTTGAGATTTTTTAAAAAAATTGTGTATATATTTTACGTTATAATTGTTATAATATATAATATTACTATTGACAGTTAAAAAAACAAAGACACATGGATTTAAGTATTTCTTGCAAAAACTTAATTTACAGAATTACATTAGTCACTAATCACATAAAAATTTTCTTTTATACGACTTTCTAGAATGGAGTTTACTAGGGCAGTCTCGCTGAAGGCTTCAGCAGTAGTCCGCCATCATGTGGCTATCCCATCGTCCTTGATAACGATCTTCCATAGTTTTAATATCCTGATGGAATCTTTCCCCCTGTTCTTCACTACAATCACCTAAGTTTTCTGGAAAACGATCTAGGTGGCTGTGGAGGTAGTGAACTTTTATACTCATGTTACAGCCGAGAATATTAAAATTTGAAAGTATAGTTTCCACTAATTCTACGTAATTCTCTGCTTTATGATTGCCAAGAAAATTTTGTACTACTTGAACAAATGTTAGATTCAGTCTCGTTCATTGATGTGGTGAATTGTGGGTGTTTAACAAGTTGCCTTATTTGAGGACCATCAAATATACCAGCTTTTAGTTTTTCCGTGCTAATGCCAGGAAATTTACGTGATAAATACCCAAAACAATTTCCATCTCAGTTGAATTTGATGGAGCCTGTGGTTGATTGACTTGATCAATAAGGTTGATATGTAACCCCTTTCCACATTAACTTTTGTAAATTCTGTATACGCATTTCGACAACCAAATTGTCATCATCAGCAGATAATTTCAAAGTGTCGCACCTGGTAAAACACGGCGAAAAAATTGTACGAAAAACAAACTCCGTACGCGATCCACACCGTTCAAAACCAAGATGTGCACATCTTGATCGCGTACGGAGTTTGTTTTTCGTACAATTTTTTCGCCGTGTTTTACCAGGTGCGACACTTTGAAATTATCTGCTGATGATGACAACTTGGTTGTCGAAATGCGTATACAGAATTTACAAAAGTTAATGTGGAAAGGGGTTACATATCAACCTTATTGATCAAATTTCCATCTCGATTTAAAGCCTTCACAAATTGCTTCATTAAGCCTAGCTTGATATGCAAGGGCGGAAGTAAGATTTTTTCTCTTGCAACCAAAGGTTCGTTGATCACGTTTTGTTTTCCTTGGATCATGACATCTCTTGAAGGCCATTTCTTTTTAACCCAGTGCTCATTTTTATCTCTGTTGTCCCAAAGGCACAAAAAACAAGGATATTTTGTATAACCACTCTGCTGTCCAAGGAAGAAGTTAACCATTTTTAAATCGACACAAATTGCCCACTGATGTTCTTCGTCTTTGATTTTTCTTAAAACTAATGCATTTGTTTCATATTCTTCCTTCATGGTAGTAGAATGACCAATAGGAATTGAGCCATATTTGTTACCGTTATGTAAAAGAACACATTTTAAACTACGTTTTGAACTGTCAATAAAAAGGCGCCAATCATTTGGAGTGTATTCAGGCAAAAAATATCAATTAACCTGTAACCTGTATCTCAAAAACTAGAGCTGATAGAAAAAATCTGGTGGCATTTTTGGAATCAGCACATTAAAAACATTTTAAATCAGATGTTATATTTCCGGCACCAAATTTTTTTTTCATTTTGTTACCCTGTGTAATTTAAGTAAATATAATATTTTTAATTTGGATTGGAATACTGGAACACATTGGGTTGCTATGTATGTAGATAATACTAATAAAATAGTGAATTTCTTTGATTCATTTGGTAATTAATTACCAGAAAAATTTATAATTCCAAAAAGTTATACAGTAACTCATAATAATTATAAATTTCAAAATTCTGTTGATGTAAATTGTGGTTGGTGGTGTTTATTATTTTTATACGTTTGTTATTTAACGTCTGAGAAAAAAGATTTATGATATATTATTTATATCATTTTGTATATTTTAATATTAATTTGCTAATTCATTATTATATAAGGTCTAGTAAAAAGAAATCCATTATTTTTCCAATAGATGGCTTTAGTAATCTGTATCTCGCGTTCCGCTAGATGGCGTTCGAAAGATAAGATTTTGTACTGAACGAACTTCTCAGACAGTTTTGTGATTACTTGACTTAATATTGTTTGAGCGCGCGTCAAAGATGGATACCAGCAAAGTTAAAATACGCCATATTTTACAGTTTTTCTTCGATAAAGGCGAAAACGCAAGCCAGGCGGCTAAAAATGTGAATAGTGTTTATGGTCCTGATACTGTAACAGTCAAATCATGCGCAATTTTGGTTTCGTCGATTCCGTTCCGGTAATTTCGATGTCAAAGATGCACCACGCTCTGGAAGGCCAATTGTCGAAAATATCGATAAAATAATGGAAATCGTCGAGTCCGACCGTCATGTAAGCACTGTTTCGATTGCCCAGGAGCTAAACATTGCACAAAAAACCGTTTGGAACCATTTAAATAAGGTTGGATACAAAAAGAAGCTTGATGTATGGGTGCCACACGAGTTAACGCAAAAGAACCTCATGGACCGAATTTCCATCTGCGAATCGCTGCTGAATCGCAACAAAACCGATCCGTTTCTGAAGCGGATGGTTACTGGTGATAAAAAGTGGATCACTTACGACAACGTCAAGCGAAACGGTCGTGGTCGAATCGTAGTAAGCCGGCGCAAACGGTGGCCAAGCCAGGCTTGACGGTCAGGAAGGTTTTGCTGTGTGTTTGGTGGGATTGGCAAGGAATTATCTACTATGAGCTGCTTCCCTACTGCCAAACTCTTAATTCGGACCTGTACTGTCAACAATTGGACCGTCTGAAGGAAGCAATCGCCCAGAAGCGGCCAGCTTTGGCCAATAGGAGAGGAATTGTGTTCCATCAGGACAACGCCAGGCGACACACATCGATAGTGACTCGCCAGAAGCTCTGGGAGTTTGGTTGGGAGGTTCTTATGCATCCACCTTATAGTCCGGACCTAGTGATTACTACCTGTTCCTGTCTATGGCGAATGATTTTGCTGGTGAAAAATTCGCCTCAAGAGAAGCTTGTAAAAATCGACTGTCCCAGTGTTTTGCCAATAGGGACGAGGGTTTCTATGAGAGAGGCATTATGAAATTACCTTCAAAATGGCAACAAGTTATCGAACAAAACGGTGCATATTTGACCTAAGTCGGATCATTCTAACTATGCTAAATAAAACCTTCAATTTAATGCAAAAATAATGGATTTCTTTTTACTAGACCTTATATTTAACTATTTCTTATAATTTTTTAAACTATCAATTAAATGTTTTTTTATTTGTTTATAATTAGGGAGCGATTGGTCGCCCTCTAAATATTCTATTCCATAATGTATAAAATTAAGTATATTATTAGTAATCAAAATGTCTTTCTGGTCAAATAACGGAATCCATACATCACTGAACCATGTATCAAAATTTATTAATCAATCTTTCGATCTCGCAGTCTGGTCGTTTGTTTCAAATAATCGTGGATCTTGTATATTTAATAATTTTTTAATTTCCTCTGTTGGATTAACGTTTCCAACTTGCTTCGTTTTATCAAAACATAATAATGGAATATCATCATCACAGTCTGAATCCTCTTTATTAGTCATATTCATGAGAACTCTAATATTTTTTTCTATTGTGTCTTTATCTTTTTGAGATAACGTTTTCTTTAAAGGAATGGGTGGTTGACCTGGCATTTCTAATGTTAATGACTTGCCCTTTATTCTGCCATCTATTGTGTCAACAATTTTATTTAAAACATTTGCTAAAACAGGACCAGCAGCTGCTGCCAATATAGGTATTAAAAAATTTATAAAACCACCACGTATTTCACCACCTTCAACAATTTTCGATTTATCTTCCAAAATAATTGATGAACCTTTTTTAATTTGAATAGTCATTTATATAAATAAAATAAAAAGTAATATTCACAGATAAAAATACTTTTTAAATATGTGACAAATATATTTCATGTTTAAAAACAACTACAAAGATAACCGTGTCATCTATCGTTTAATAGATGAAGTCATTTATAACTGACAGACGAATTTACTGTTAGTACTATAGATCGGTAAGGTGGCACGCATAAACACTGAGTCAGTTGTCATGTCATATCATAAATCAAATAATACTGTATCATATGTATGTGATATTTGAACAGCATCAATAAGAATTGTTCTACGTATTTTTCTTAAGCTACGTTCGTTTTCCTTTGATGTTTTTACTAAGTTAACATAACTTTTTATTAGGTTATTTTTCATATATTCATATAAAACATGGTAAAACTTAAGAAACAGTATTATTCGGTATCGAAGGAGATGTATATCTTTGATAATATTGGGATTAAAATTGATATTATAGATAATGGCAGGGAAATCTTCGGGGTAGTAGAAGTAACTACCACACAAATTATCATATCATATAATGAACATCAGTTTATGACAATTAGTTTCTTAAAAAAACTTTCACATATTATCCGTGATGAAAATAGTATAATAAAAATTAAAGCTGAATATGGGGAATCTTCTTGCGATGTACAATTTAGATTTCCTGCCACAGAATCCAAACAAAGCTTTCGTGAGGCTGCATTCCCAGACAGGTAAGAAAAAATTGAAAATAAAAATGAAAACTATTTTATTCATAATTAAAATTATTTTGTATATATAAAATTTTTATATTTTTGTAGGGATGAGGATTCGGGAAATGCAACTCCAGCGTCAACCCCGTCCCCAAACTAATAAACTTGCCTGCATAGAAATCGGCCCACTGTAAACTTTTGACTTAAACTATATATTTTTTCAAAATTATTCATCAGATCAAAAAAAGAAATATGCTGTTTTAACGTAGTTTTTAAATTTTGTTCAACTACTGTATTTTACATCCTATGTTGCAAAATAAAATACACGCTAAAATACATTGCTGTCATTTCATTATTACGTTATGTATGTATGTGCATGTTGCATTATAAAATATATTCACGGTATATATATCTATGCCTGAGTTAACAAAAAATAGAAACGTTATATGTTATATATTCCTACCTGATAACTTTGTATTCCTCATATATAAATCATTTCAAATTTAGTTATACTTTTTGCTTTAATATGAATTGTATTTTTACAGGTAATTTTATAACTAGACTTTTTTTAATATTCTATCCAAAGTTAGTAGTAAATTATGTTATTACAAAACATTTTTTTGTGTTTAAAACTATCAAAATAAAAGTATTAAGTTAGGCGAGTTATTCTGTAACTATGTATTCAACAATCGAATATTTCCGGACTTTGTTACATCATTTTATTGTCTACACTGTTGGCTTTTTCAGGATTTACACAAAAAAATATTTTGTATACCATTTATTTTAGTTTTTGGAGTTTTGATGAGTTTCTGAGGTAGGTAATAAAATAAGTCAATGTAACAGGTGAGGCAGAATAACGCGCGATTTTAAAAAGACTGTAAAAAACAATATTTAGGAATAAATTCATTATTTTCTCAAAGAACATAAAAAAGCATTAATTATTTTATTTTTTAAAAATAACTCCGGAAAGATGACATCCGTTCAGGCGTACACATTCTTCCAATCGTGTTTTGAAACTATTCATTACATTTTGCAGCATTGCTAGGGGAATGTTTTCCACCCCCTGTCGGATCCGTTCTTTCAGGGCTTGAATTGTTTGTGGTGGGTTATCTTGAAACACTTTACTTTTTAAGTACCCCCACAAGAAAAAGTCGCACGGTGTGAGATCCGGTGAACGGGAAGGCCAGGCGATGTCCCCATTTCCAGAAATCACATGATTTGGAAATATGTTAACAATATTCATGCATACTCTGGCTGTATGGGAGGTTGCTCCGTCTTGTTGAAAAAATGTTTCCTCGTTAACTTCGTAGCGTGCAAGCTGTGGTTCAAAAAAGTTTTCCAACATGTCGACGTATCTTTGTGAGGTTACTGTCACAGCATTGCCACGAGCATTTTCAAAAAAGTAAGGCCCTATGATCCCCGATGAAGACATAGCGCACCACACAGTAACATTTGTGGAGTGAAGGGGTTCTTGATGCATTTGTCTAGGATTTACGTCACTCCAGTATCTAAAGTTCTGCTTACTGACGTAACCGGACAAATGGAAATGGGCTTCGTCACTCATCCATAAGTTGTTTACAATATCCTCATGTTGATTAATTAAATCTGACAACTCTTCACAGAATCGTTGTCGAGTCACATAATCCGTGCCTTTAAGAGCCTGTACGATTTGGATTTTGTATGGATGAAGGTGGAGATCCTTGTGTAATATTCGTCTGACAGTTCGGTTTGAAATCCCAAGTGTAGTGCTATGCCGGCGAGCTGAACGACGCGGGCTTCGCTCAATAGCAGTTCTTACACGGTCGATATTCTCGGGCGTACGCACCGATTTTGGCCGACCAGGTTTCTTTTTTGTCGTTGACGAAGTTTCCTCAAAGTTCCTAACCCATTTTTTAATGGCACAGGCAGGCGGCACTGGTTGATTGCGATTAATGTTAAAATGATTTCGAAAGGCACGACGTGCGCGTATGTAAGAATTATAATTTTCATAAAACGCCTTAACAGCGTACGCACGCTGTTGAGGGGTCCAACGCTCCATTGTTACTAAATACTAATATCAAGGAAACATGGCCGATAGCGTCCCTACCACCTCCGAATGACACGGCTCGAATCGCGGGCTTTTTAAAATCGCTAGTTATCCTGCCCCACCCTGTATATATATTTTCATGTATTTATTCAAATATAATAGATACAATACACAAGCTAAATGTATAAATCATGAGCCATATTTTTAACACCTAATAAAGTCTATTTAAGAATATTTAAAGAGAGTAACACATTTTTTTCTAAAAATATTAAATTCAGTCCTTTTCAGATTGTGCTTTAAAAGGAATTGTGAAATTCAAGTGTCGCTTGTTTATTCAAAGTAGACACTTTACTTTAGACATCGATTATCAGTCGGAGAATAATATTATAAAACTGGCTTGTAAAGATGTTTGTAAGTACAACTTAAAGTAATTATTTGAAAATGTGCATACAGTTTTTCCATATAAAACAAAGACACGTTTATATAAATATCATTCATTTACTCCTACAATGTCAAATCTTAAGTGATATTTTGACAGGTGCGTCTGTTATCCAGATGAAAATGTAGTCTTTGATTAAACAAGTATAAAAAATCACACTATATTATATACTGGGTGAGCAAGCTCAAGTGGTGGTATCATAAAGGTCCCTAGTTTCATCTTTTTTAGTTTTCGTAAGTTGTCCATAAGAATTTCTGAGTATTACCGATACGCTGTTTTTACTTACTTACGTTACTTTAGTTTTGTCTTCCCTCGTCTTTTGACTAATTTTCTGGCTATTGTATGTACATTTGTAAATTTCTCATCTGTTAAATGTCAAGAACCGTGTGAAAATAATTTGCTATAAAATTATTTAGCCAACCTATCTGCTTCTGGGTTTTCGGGGCTGGAACCGCGTCACTAGTATATCTGCCGACGTTTCGTACCCATTTGTACGGGACATCTTCAGGGCTGAACTATTGCACTGAAGATGTCCCATACAAATGGGTACGAAACGCCGGCAGATATACTAGTGACGCGGTTCCCGCCCGGAAACCCAGAAGCAGATAGCATGGACCACGACCGCGGAAGTCTACGTACCAAATTATTTAGCCAACATTTGAAATTGAACTAGGGACCTTTATGATACCACTACACTTCACTTGAGTTTGCTCACCCAGTATTTACTGCGATTAGTTTTGTCTGTTGGGACCAACGGAAAACTTTAAAGCTATTAGAATGTACTAAGAAAGTTTGAAAGGGTGCATTGATCAAATGGGGTATCTAGGAATAATATGCACATTTTCATATATTTTACAACACCTGGCTTATAGATTTCAGCGGTCGTTATAGCTTCTAGGCTTCCAGACTGCAACCACAACTCTAGCACTACTGCTCGACTTGCTAACTCTTCGTCCGATGATGCAAGTCAAACGTAAGTGCCAAAAAACATGGTTCCGGCGGGGAAATCTAAAAGAAACTAATTGCTTGTAGCTTGTTCTAGATTTCCGGACTGGGACCATAACTATAGCACTGCTGCTTGACTTGCAAAGTCTTCGTTCGCTGTCGCAAGTCAAACGAAAGTGCCAAAGACGTGGTTCTAGCGGGGAAGTCTAAAAGAAACTATTTCAAAATGTTATATAACAAAGCGCTCACACAATTGTTTTTTATTCATCTTAAAAATCATTCAGACTATTACCCTTAATCTACCAAATATGAATTCGTAATTGGCAAGCACGATTTTAAATTTTACAACGAAACTATCGTTGATCTAGTTTGGAATAAAATCTTTTGGGAAATTAATATTTAAAAGTTTTTTCTAGGGATTTTGCATTTCAGAAAAAATTCTACAGTTCTGTAATAGTAACATCGATATGTTTTAGAGGTTAGATATATATTTCTAGTAATGCTACTCCTAATTTAGTTTTGGCTTGTAATAAAAATGTTGACATCATCGGTAATAAATCACATTAGCACTTAATTTTAAGCTAATAAATTGACAGTACACAACAAAGCATAATATACATAATTACTTTTACAAGAAAACTGAAAGGCAGAAAAGCATCAGGTCCAGATGGTATACAGAACGAAATGTTAAAGTATAATGAGCAGGCAGTACAAGAAGAGATATTAACATTTATCAAAATCGTATGCAACGTCAACAAATCCTAAAAGATATGAAAACGAGCACCGTGATACCAATTTTAAAGAAAGGCGATCGACAAAATCCTAAAATCGATGAGGGAAATACTTTACTAAGAACGTTATTTAAGGTTGTAACTAAAATAAAACTGAAATTAAAAACAGCTAAGAGCAGATGGGTGTCAGGATGAATAATTGACCACTGACACGATTTTCATAATTCATCAAATATGAGAAAAGTCCATTGAATATAACAATCCGGTGTACATATGTTTTGTAAACCTCACAAAAGCCTTTGACCGTGTGAAGCTTGATTTTGTGTTACCTGTACTAGAAAAAAAAATGTACTACAGAACTTAATTTTAAAGACACGAATTGAAATTATAAACGGGTTAACTGATGAAATACCCATATACTGGAATCCGCCAAGGTGACTCACTCAATCCCATGATATTCAACGCAGTCACGGATAAGATTATTGATGACATAAGATCAATGAAAGGATATAAGATAGGAGGAAAAAATATTGAGGTAGTGTGTTATGCAGATGACGCTGTGCTGATAGCAAACATAGAAGATGATCTCCAGAGGATGTTGCACCAATCTATCAAATCAGCTAAGATGTATAACATGGAGGCATCTAAACAAAAGACAAAATGCCTAAATGGTTAGGCATTTTGTCTTTTGTTTAGATACCTCCATGAGATAGGCTCCCTAGATATGGATCTAGGGTGCCTATAAGATGTAAGCTCGAAGGGTCTGTAATGCAGTAAGTAGTGACTTTCAGATGTTTGGGCATAAACATACCAAGTTCGTGAGACGTATAAGCTGAAGTGAAAAACCAGATAATCATATAGCCTACGAGATATAATATGGCGAAACAAGTATATGTCAACACAAAATAAAGTTCGAGTATATAAGCCCTGCATCAGACCAATATTTACTTACCTACGGGACAGAAACGAGATCAGATACCAGCAAAGTAAGGCAACCAATAACAACAACTGAGAACTCTAAGATGTATTTCCGGGAAAACATTAAGAGACAGAATCAAAAAACAAAAAATACGTGAGCAATGCGAAATACAGGATATTACAAGGCTCATCGAGTAAGAAGGAAAGATTGGAATGCTCAAGTGGACAGGATGGACAACGACAGACTACCAAAAGTTTCCAAAGATACAAAACCACCAGGCAGACATCCGAAGCGGTGGGCACAAAATTGGCTATCATCCTCAATCACTAAGGTAGATATATAACCGCTTTCCACATTAACTTTTGTAATTCTGTATACGCATTTCGACAACCAAGTTGTCATCATCAGCTGATAACCGCTAAGTGTCGCACCTGGTAAACCACGGCGAAAAATACCTGTACGAAAACACAGTGTACGTTTAGGTTCTCAACGGTGTGTACCGCGTACGGAGTGTGTTTTCGTACAGGTATTTCTCGCCGTGGTTTACCAGGTGCGACACTTAGCGGTTATCTGCTGATGATGACAACTTGGTTGTCGAAATGCGTATAGAGAATTACAAAAGTTAATGTGGAAAGGGGTTATATATCAACCTTAGTGATTAAGTTAATCAACCATAGGCTCCATCAAATTCAACTATCGTCCTCAACAGAACTAGCCCCGCGACAACCCAAAAACACTATCAATGAAACGACCAGGTCATGCCTAAAAGAAGAGGAAAAAGAAGAAGATGTTTACAAGTCTAATAACTATTAAATAATTCAACAGAGTACACTTTACCCCAACAACGTATTCGATGTACGAATGTCTTAAAATATAATTTTGACTAACTTTTTTTTTTTGAAATTATGCTTGTGAAAATTTATATATGGACATTGCTACACGCATCACGTTTCTAATTGTCTCTGTCTGGGCGATACCTCTCGGTATGTTGCGGGGACTAAAAATATGAATCGTAGAAAACATGGCTATGTGATTATTAAATGTAGTTATAATTTCTGTAAAAAATTCATATATGGACATTCTTTACAGAAATTATAACTAAATTTGATAGATAGACATGATTTTATTTGGGATATTATATAGCCATGTCTTCAACGATTTATATTTTTAGTCCTCGCAACATACCGAGAAATATCAGTCAGGCAGAGTGAATTGCAGACGTGTTTGTATAGCGGGATTGCATATATGAAAAACAAATGCCCACACACAAATTAATTTTCTAAAAATTCCAAGAGTAAGATTCATTTAAGATAAATAATATATTTAAATTGGATTTCGTTGCAATAATTGTCAACACAATAGATACTCGGAACCCTAATTAAAGTGACAAACGAAACCCGTACGAGGACCCTTTTTATATTCTAGTTCTTTAATAGTCCTCGCATCTGAAAATATTACATACATTTAAAAATATATTCAAGATTAATTAATGTGTGACAAAAGGAAATTTATGATAGTTATTCATATACCTACGAACTTAGAGGCATTACAATGCTTGGGAGAACGAAAACATCTGGCCCAGGGGATAGATGTCGCCTGATACTGAACATATACGAGACACTGAATTTAACATTGGTCGAGTTTCCCACAACTTACAAATACAAAAAAGTGTTCCACTTGCAAAAAAAAAAGTTTAAGCAACGCCTGGCCAACCCAACGCTGCATTAATTGCGATATCGGTTATTCTCTAGATGTACGATCAATAAACGTGCAATAAGGACGGACCTACAACTTTCGCAAACCCATTTTGTCTCTCGATATATTGTGAGGATTGTACATTGTGACATAGCTGTGTGGTGTTCTGAATAAAATTGTCGAATGTACAAGAATAGATAAGAGCTAGAAAGCACAATGAGCAATAATAAAACTTAGATAGCACAATGAGTAATAATAAGAGTTAGAAAGCACAATGAGTAATAGGAACAGCACAAACTCATTTACCGATGATGTCGAATAATAAAAATCGTATTTATAATACGGTAACTTCGTCTACTTACGTAAATACTTTTTAAATATTTAAACTACATGCACTGCAATAACCGATCTATAAAATACTTCTTATAGGACGCTTTTAGGAAGGTATTTTTGTTTCTCAGTCCTGTACTGATCCAGTCTTCGATGGTTCTCCTTCACGACTCTGGCGAATACGTTATTTCCAGGTTAACAAGATCGTGTTCGAGAAGCTTACGTTCAACTTCTCAATAATCAAATACTGTAAAACGTATACAGGACATTAGTATTTATTTGTGTGCCATTATGCATTCTGATATTTTATTTTTTGTTTACTTGATGATTTAACATTATTTGAAACAGAAAAACTTTCTTTTTTTGGGAGACATTTCAGAAATTATACTTAAACATTACACTCCTGAAGATGATATCGTTGGCGAAACATGTATGCAATAGTTTTTGTGTGGTGCGGAATACTGAGCTATTAAAGTATCTTGAACACAATGTTCAGAAATTTTAATAAAATCGTGAATAAGCCACGTAGCAAACGTTGCCCTTTACAGTTACAAAATAATCTAGAAGTCAAGAAATTTAGTTCTTGCTCAGAGTAAGGAAAAGAATAATGTAAGCACCCATCCCCCATTGTCAAAATAATTTTATGTTTATACAGTCTGTATAATAAGAAACGCAAACTAATATTTCTATTAAAAAAAAAGGCTAATGCAGAAAATATAATATTGTTACAAAGTGCATCTTATATTGGGTTGGCAACTAAGTACTTTCGGTTTTGTAGTATAAAATAAAACACTTTTTTTTAAACAAAGAATAGTTTTTAATCAATTATATATTTTCCATTTTGCTCAATGACCTTTTGCCATCTTTCTTTCAGCTACATGATTCCGCGCTCATAAAATTTCTGGTCCTTATCAGCAAAAAACTGAACCAGGTGCGAGTGAAGGTCATCGTCATTTGTGAAAGTTTTACCATTCAAAGAAGTCTGCAAACTTCGAAATAAATGGTAATCAGATGGTGCTAGATCAGAGCTGTATGGGGGATGTGGCATCACTTCCCAGCCAAGCTCCAATAGTTTCCCACGAGTTGCCAAATATGTGTGAGGCCTTGCATTATCTTGGTGGAAAACTACACCTTTCCGATTTGACAATTCTGGCCGTTTTTCTTTTTATTACTTCATCTAGTTTTATTAATTGTTGACAGTAAACATCAGAATTGATCGTTTGATTCCTTGGAAGCAGCTCAAAAAACACAACACCTTTGTAATCCCACCAAACTGACAGCATGATCTTTTTTGGATGCCATTCAGCTTTCGATGTGGTTTGAGCTTGTTTATCGTGTTTGCTCCATGATCGTTTTCGAACTATGTTACTGTACAGGACCCATTTTTCATTACCAGTGATGATTATTTTTAAGAAAGGGTCGGTTTCATTTCGTCTAAGGTGCATATCGCAAAAGTTGATTCTTTGTGTTAAATGAATTTCTTTCAATTCGTGATGTATCCAAATATCAAGCTTCTTAACTAGCCCAAGACATTTTAAATGTTTTTCAATTGTTGTGTGCGATACATGTAGCCTCTCCGCAACCTCTCGAACAGTTATATGACGACCCTCTTCAATTATGACTTTAATTTGGTCATCATCAACTTCAGTAGGCCAACCAGAACGTTGCTCATCTTTGAGGGAAAAATCTCCAGAACGGAATTTTTTATAACAATTCTGCCACGTGCGCTCTGTTAAGCAATTAGCACCATAAACTTCACATATCTTTTTGTGAGCCGCAGCAGCTTTCTTTCCTTTACGGAAATAAAATAGTAAAATATGTCGAAAATGTTCGTTTCTGCACTCCATTTAAAATTAACCCACGACTAATAGCTTTAATAAAAATCACGCACTATTTGCTTCTGAAGTTACGTCAATGTGACTAGTATCACGCGACAGACGGTAAAGTACAGCACTAACATACGTTATACAAAAAATAAAGCAACGCTCTCTATCAGTAAAAACCGAAAGTACTTAGTTGCCAACCCAATATTATCGTCTTATAATTCAAATGTTAATAACACCCTGTTTACGACGCGTTTTGAGTATATTAACCCTCTTCAGGCAAAATGTGGTGTTATTGACGAACTTATTCTCTGAGAGTTGTATCGTTTGCGATACAGCAAAAGAATGAAGAAACAATATTTCTCTCTATCGTCCAAGCACGAAATTGTCCTAAAGAATGATGCGCGCGTTCATCCAAACAAATATACAGCACTGCTGTCACGGTATGTATATAAACACAAAACTTTTAAACTTAGCACATACCATTAGGTGTGGGTTTGAGAATATATTATATTAACTTTCTTCAAGCAAAATGTGGTGTTATTACAGAACTTATTTTCTGAGGGTTGTCGTATCGTTTGCGATACAGCAAAACAATGACGAAACAATACTTCTTCTCTCCGTCATCCAACCACGCAATTGTTTGAAAGAACGAAGTTTCTTTCTTTCTTCGTTCTTTCAGACAATTGCGTGGTTGGATGACGGGGAGAAGAAGTATTGTTTCGTCATTGTTTAGCTGTATCGCAAACGGTACGATAACCCATAAGTTCGTTAATGACACCACAGTTTGCCTGAAGAGAGTTAATATACTCGAAATACGATGTGGACAGGGTGTTATTAATATTTGAATTATTCTCAGATATTCACTTAAAATGGAATATGCCAAGTTTAAAAGTGTTCTGTTCATATACGCATCGTGACGACAATATCATTCATTTGGTAGGACGAACACGAACTTCGTTCTTTCGAGCAGTTACACGTTTGGACGATAGATGGAGGTCTTGCTTTTTCATACATCTTGTGCGCCAATACGCTAATATATAATATAGCGTCCAATCTCCATCATTTTTAAGAATAACCTCACACCGATTTCCCATTCTTGCGACCAAATGTTCCGCATAATTTGTGTGGGACTTGCAAAAGCCAAACAACTAATGCAATACCATTTGCAGCCTCTCCCTCTCGACGATGTTCTGGATCGTCTTCTTGTAGGATCCAAACTATACTGTTTTCTTTAAACCATATTTTTACCGACCTTAGAAGTCCTTTTCGATACCATTTTACCATTTGTTTCGCGTTGAAAATACCGGTAGAAACCCTGTGTATTAAAGCAACCCCAGATGTGGACCTTCACAGGTATTGGAATGCTGTATAATACGTTCTTTGTTCGTTGACATGCCTTCTTTCCAGATGACCAGGACCCAGGATGTCTTATAAATACAATACGGGACCAACCTCTGCTGAAACTTTCTTGTGCGCAGATCACACACGCCTGTCGATGTTTATCGCACAGAAACGGCGTAATAATTGTGCTTCGATTTCGTATTCACGTAATCTCCTTCTAATTATCGTTAAACCATAAATATATTCTTGGCTAGCTCAGATCGTCCTTGACGAAGTATTAATTCCAGTTTTTTTCTTAAATAAACGAATAATAGTTTTTCTTGCCGCGTTTCTGTAGTCCAATTTTTCCCGCATCTTAGAAGATCATTTATTTACACACTTAGTTTGTTAATAACGCCTTACCCTGACGAAATCTTACGACTTATGCAAATATTTAGTTGCCGATGGAATTTTCATTTCGAGAACTTCACGCTGCTCACACAGAAATACTGTTTGGAAACGTTTTGCATACGCGCTGTACTAAGTTCAACAAAAACTGCTACCTGCGGCACATACAACGGATAATTGAGCTAAAATTGACTAGGCGTAGGGAAGATATTTTTACATTCTCTCTCAGTTGCACCTTCACATTAACGCTCCCCTCGTGGGATAGTGGCCCGCGTTTCTTATTACACAGACTGTATAACGTTCTTGTTCATATTTGAGTCACACAATATACAAAAAAAGAGGTATTACATTACCTTATGAATTGTATCATATTTAAACGTTTGCGATACATTGTTTAACATCACTTCCTTGACAGGTGCATCTATACCCAGAATAGTTATCAGTCCTAAGTTTGGCGGATTCTCGGGTCCCCACCATAACGGTTTACTTTGCAATTTGTTAGGTACTAAATCAAACTGCAATAGTGAGTACTTCTTTTCACTGACGCTATCTGAAAAGGGTTGGATTCAATTTAATATGAAGTGTTTTAAACTGACATGTTTGCTTGTTAGCAAGTTATAATTAAGGCATTATTGAAATAAAACACCTTACTTTTTCACAAAATAAATTTTAAATTTAAAAAAATTAGAATTACATTTCGCGTAGTGGCAATTCACGTTTATACTGAAGATGTGTGCAGTGCATACGAAACGAACACCTGATTTTTCAAAATTAAAACTTTGTGAAAAAGGTGGACCACGCCACCTTGAACTTGGTTCACGTACACTACAGGCCATAAGTGAGGGACCAGTAGATGAAATTTAAAAAAAACATGCACGCTTAGTGAAACAAAACGTATATTTCTACAAAACTATATCTACGAGACAAATGAACAGTTTTCCTTATAAAATAAAATAATTTTAACATATTCTGTAGAATTTCTTATCATATTCGACTTTCGTCGAAGTATCCACCTCTGCGCTTAATGACTTCTTTACAAATATTAGGCAACCGCGATACAAGTTACTGGAGCGTATCCATTGGTAAATTATTCCACACCCTTGTAAGTTGCTCCCAAAGCTGTTTTTGCGATTGTGGACAGCTTTCTCTCAGGTTTCTATCTAATTCATCCCACAGTAATTCGATAGGGTTGAGATCGGGTGATTGTGGTGGCCAAATCATATTTATCAGCACCCCTTCCTCCTCTTTTTGATTCACATAGTTTATACAAAGTTGGGAAGTGTGTTTGGGATCATTATCTTGTTGTAGATGAAGACCTTCACCAATTAACTTTAATCCAGACGGAATTGCATGTTCCTCCAAAACCTTCAGGTACCCCTCTTTTTTTAAAATGCCTTCAATGCGGTGCAAATCTCCGACACCATCAAAGGAAAAGGATCCCCAAACAAGCACAGAACCTCCCCCGTGTTTAACAGTTGGCACTACACATTCGGGTAACATCCTTTTACCCACTTGTCTTCGAACAAAAACTCGTCGATTACTACCAAACACTTGGAACTTTGACTCATCTGTCCATAACACCTGCTTCCACATTTCCATGTCCCAGTGTTGATGGTCCTGGGCCCATTGTAACCGTTTTTTACGATTTCGTGGATTCAATAATGGTTTTCGAGCTGCAATACGCCCATGTAGTTCCGCCTTTGTCAAACGTCGTTTTACAGTAGTCAGCGACACCGGCTTTCGACGGCCTCCAATCAGCTCTGTTCGAAGCTGAGTAGCTGTGAGGCGCCTATTTCGTTTTGGTAGTATTTTTAGGCGCGAATCCTCTTGTCTGGTAGTTACCCTTGGCCTTTCGCAACGTTTTATTGGTTGTAATAATAATAATAATAATAATCTTTATTATCCAACAGCAGATAAATGCTAATTACAGGATAATCTTATCAGTAAATATGAAAGGTTAAAGAAAAGTTATAATCATATATAAAATGAAAATTAATATAACATAAAGAAAATAGACATAATATTGATCCACTTTGTGAATATCGTTTCACTGTTCCTTGCACCGCGTGATAAGATAAATTTAGTGTACATCTTATTAAGAGCAGATGCAAATATAAACTGGCGGTAATAAAAATATCGATCGAGACGTGACAATTTTTCAAATTATCAAATTAATCACTTAAGCTTGATATATAACCCCTTTCCACAATAATTTTCGTATTCTGTATACGTATTTCGACAAATAAGTTGTTATTATAAGCTTATAATTAATCACAACAGTGTCGCTGTTTAAAACCACGGCAAAATCCGCACAAGGACAAATCACACAGTAGTGTGTTTGGTTTCTTTCACAACATTCTCTTACTCACGCTCAACTTTGGTTTAGAGGTGAGCGGGGCAGGGTTTTCGGATTCACAATATGCCCTTTTCCTTACGATGTTTTCATAGGAAATCTACTTTTCATCCCCAGTTACCATTCGGTTCAAGAAGGGTTCGATTTTGTTCCGTGCATATGATGACTCGATCATTCAAATTCTTCTCACTTAACTCACGTGGCATCCATCTCGAATATTTCCACACCAATCCTAGTTTCCGAATATCGTTTGTTGCGCTGAATCATACCTTTCTGCAATCTCCGATGCTGTCGAAAAAGGTTGATCTTGACAGTATCGTCGTCGATCAAAGATGGTCGTCCAGAGCGTGACTTACCAGAAAGGTTAAAATCACTTACTCGACATTTTTCGAACCATCTTCTACATGTTTCGTCAGAAACTATACTTTCACCAAACACTTTCAATAAAATTCTACGCGCTTCTGTTGCATTTTGGACAGAACTTTCCGGTAGACTTAATATTTATTGGTATACAAAATTGTCGAACATGTGAAAACAAATGATCAACGAATATTTGGTCAATTTCATTGCCAGTTTAGAAACTCGTCTCTGTAGAACGATATTCTTCCAAATTGATCAGGAAAATTGACAAAGAAAAAGTGCACCTATATTACTTATTGGATATTTTAATATTGAAACCCATTAAACATTACTGAAGAAGCTTTAAATAAACAATGGAAGCTTTCGTGTATTATACAGAAGTTTTTTTCCAAAAAAAATTGCTGTTCATTTTGATTAATCATTCTTGATCACTAAGGTTGATATATAACCCCTTTTCCACAATTAACTATTTGTAAAATTCTGTATACGCATTTCGACAACTAAGTTGTCATCATCAGCAGATAATTTCAAAGTGTCGCACCTGGTAAAACACGGCGAAAAAATTGTACGAAAAATAAACTCCGTACGCGATCCGCACCGATGAAAACCAAGATGTGCACTGTGTCTGTTTCCCAAGATTTTTAAAAAATACTTTTACTTAAACTAACATGCACTACATCGAAAAAGGTTATTATGGTCAAAAGTGTGTGATTTATGTGTGTTTTATGATATTGTTCCTCTTGTCTTTCAGTAGAGAGAAGAGAGGCGTTTGCAGAGGGCCGGCGTCATAAACGTTTACCAGATGGCCTGAATTCTTTACGATGTGCATGCTTTCATACGCGTCCAGTTCGCGATAATTGTACACGTTCTTTATTAAATGTAAACAATCCATATTAACACTGTGGTTATTTTCTAATACATGTCTCGCTATACCCGATTTTTCGGGTCACGGATTGTTTTTCTTAGAAGAAAAACAATCCGTGACACCACATGTCTTTCACCACAGAGCAATCGGGAAAAGTATTTTGTTTGTTTACCTTTCCATCGTGTGACAAAAAATCTGAATAGTATTTTTAAAGATCAAGGGTTTAAAGTATGTTCACGCCCTAATAATACCCTTAAAATGCTGTTAGGAAATGCAAAAGACAAAATTGAAGAGAATAAAAAATCGGGAATCTACCGAATTGAATGTTTAGAGTGCAATAAACAATACATCGGCCAAACCAAAAGATCGATCGAAACCAGGTATAAAGAACACCTTTCGCACATAAAATTCAACCGACCGGAAAAATCGGGTATAGCGAGACATGTATTAGAAAATAACCACAGTGTTAATATGGATTGTTTACATTTAATAAAGAACGTGTACAATTATCGCGAACTGGACGCGTATGAAAGCATGCACATCGTAAAAAATTCAGGCCATCTGGTAAACGTTTATGACGCCGGCCCTCTGCAAACGCCTCTCTTCTCTCTACTGAAAGACAAGAGGAACAATATCATAAAACACACATAAATCACACACTTTTGACCATAATAACCTTTTTCGATGTAGTGCATGTTAGTTTAAGTAAAAGTATTTTTTAAAAATCTTGTGAAACAGACACAGTGCACATCTTGGTTTTCATCGGTGCGGATCGCGTACGGAGTTTATTTTTCGTACAATTTTTTCGCCGTGTTTTACCAGGTGCGACACTTTGAAATTATCTGCTGATGATGACAACTTAGTTGTCGAAATGCGTATACAGAATTTTACAAATAGTTAATTGTGGAAAAGGGGTTATATATCAACCTTATTGATCAAGTCAATCAACCACAGGCTCCATCAAATTCAACTAATCATTCTTGATCACTAAGGTTGATATATAACCCCTTTCCACATCAACTTTTGTAATTCTGTATACGCATTTCGACAACCAAGTTGTCATCATCAGCAGAAATTGATATTTTCCGAAAAGAAACCAATGTCAATAGATTCATCACGGCACATTCAAATCATAGCATGCAACAAAAGATGGCTTCATTCAACTTTCTTATTAATCATCTGATTAATTTCCCACTAACAAATGTAAGATATGAAAGAGAATTGAATTTCATTAAGAATATCGCGAGATACAACGGTTTTGATTCGGAAGTAATCAATGGATTAATTAGAAAGGCTAACATAAGAAAAACAATCCGTGATACCACATATCTATCACCACAGAGCAATCAGGAAAAGCAGTTTGTTTGTTTACCTTATCATCGTATGATAAAAAATTTAAATAGTATTTTCAAAGAGCGCGGTTTTCAAGTTTGTTTTCGCTCCAATAATGCAATTAAAACCCTTTTAGGAAATGCAAAAGACAAAATCGAAGATAATAAAAAGTCGGGAATCTACCGAATTGAATGTTTAGATTGCAATAAACAATACATCGGCCAAACTAAACGATCGATCGAAATCCGGTATAAAAAACACCTTGCGCACATAAAATTCAACCGACCAGAAAAATCAGGTATAGCAAGGCACGTGTTAGAAAAGAATCACAGTGTTAACATGGATTATTTACATTTGATAAAGAACGTGTATAATTATCGTGAATTAGACACGTATGAAAGCATGCACATCTTAAAGAATAAAAGCCATGTGGTGAATAGTGACAATGGGTCAATGCAGATGACCCTTTACGGTCTGCTTAATACCAGAGAAGGAAGAACACTATAATAAATCACATGCAGGTACTTATCGGTCGTGTCCGTGTTCCCTTTTTTCAATATCGTTCATCTTAGTTTAAGTAAAACAATTTTCAAAAATCTTGTGAAACGAACATTTAGTGTACGTCTAGTTTCTCTACGGTGTGTACCGCGTACGGAGTGTGTTTTCGTACAGGTACTTTTCGCCGTAGTTTACCAGGTGCGACACTTTGCGATAATCTGCTGATGATGACAACTTGGTTGTCGAAATGCGTATACAGAATTACAAAAGTTAATGTGGAAAGGGGTTATATATCAATTTTAACTGATTAAGTTAATCAACCACAGGCTCCATCAAATTCAACTTATCATTCTTGCTTTTTTAACCAAAACAAGATAAATATATGGATTAAATTTACATTCAATTCTAAAGCAAATATTACTTACTCAAAGAATCTCCATCGTCCCAATACAACATTCCAGTACCATAACCGTTTTCGTCAGGCGAACAAAGCAATTCCACTTTCGATTTTCGGGAAAAGACCGTCGTACGGTTCGGTTTCTGTTGAGGTATTACACTGCCACCCCGTAGTAAAATTGGAATTACATCTAGCGGTGCCGCTAAAGTAACGTTTTCGCCCTTGCTACTTATGGCCGATCTAGTGTAATAATCGTACCAGACTCCTGCAGGTAAATAAATATCCACCGACAATCTGTTTTCCTTGAAAATGTAATGTTACATCGATGTTTAGGTATTTATTAACACTAGGCTGTTACCTCTAACACTGGTGCAATTAATAGCGACGGACCCCATAAAAACATGTAATCTATATCATAAGTTTGGGAATCATTAGGAAATCTATAAAATGCATAATATAAAGTTAGATATAGGGTATGTTTGACAACAATTATATAACCGAACTTACTCGAAAAACAGTGGTCGTGCAACGGTATCTCCTTGAACGTTGGCCGCCCAAAACAATGTGTATAGGTATGGTAATAGTGAGTATCGAATTTCCAAGGCTTTTTTAGCCGAATCCATTACCGATTGACCAAATGCGGCAGGATCTTGTGGCTGGAATATAATTCATTAAAAATTACGCTAAGTATATATACTCAATGACATTAGAAGTGTTACACCTAGAAGAAATAGTTTCCTGGACGTGATTTTTTGGTAATGTGATAAGCTTAAGTCAAGAATGAAACGATCAGATTTCCAAGAAATTTTATTAACATTAATTTGAAAAAAAATCAATAATGTGTTTGGCGACCCCGTAGCTGTAGACACTCCTGTACACGTCTAGGCATCGACAAAATAAGATGGTCGATGTCTGCTTGTGGCACCTCGTTCCAAGCAACTTGAACTTGCTGGATTAACTGTGCCAGAGTTTGTGGAGGATGGTTCAAATTGGTCAGTCTTCTCCCCATTATGTCCCACACATGTTCGATGGGATTTAAATCCGGTGAACGGGGTGGCCACGGCAAAACATTAACGCCAGCTTCTCGTAGAAAGTCCATAGTACGACGAGCAATATGTGGACGCGCGTTGTCTTGCTGAAAAAGGACGTGTGGACGGCCATCTAGATAAGGCAATAAAGTGGTTTGTAGGATGTCATCAACATAACGCGCAGCTGTCATACTGCCCCGAATAAACAGAAGAGGTGATCGGCTTCCATATGCAATAGCCCCCCAAACCATTACTCCAACAGTCCTGTGCACATGCCTCTCAACAGCAAATCCAATATCACGTCGCTCTCCACGACGGCGTCTTACCCTCTGACGGCCATCATGCATGCCTAGGAAGAATCGCAATTCGTCGCTGAATACGACATTATGCCATTCTGCTTCCCAATGCTGCCGTTCTCTGCACCAGTACAAACGTTGACGACGATGTGATATTGGATTGGCTGTTGAGAGGCATGTGCACAGGACTGTTGGAGTAATGGTTTGGGGTGCTATTGCATATGGAAGCCGATCACCTCTTCTGTTTATTCGGGGCAGTATGACAGCTGCGCGTTATGTTGATGACATCCTACAAACCACTTTATTGCCTTATCTAGATGGCCGTCCACACGTCCTTTTTCAGCAAGACAACGCGCGTCCACATATTGCTCGTCGTACTATGGACTTTCTACGAGAAGCTGGCGTTAATGTTTTGCCGTGGCCACCCCGTTCACCGGATTTAAATCCCATCGAACATGTGTGGGACATAATGGGGAGAAGACTGACCAATTTGAACCATCCTCCACAAACTCTGGCACAGTTAATCCAGCAAGTTCAAGTTGCTTGGAACGAGGTGCCACAAGCAGACATCGACCATCTTATTTTGTCGACGCCTAGACGTGTACAGGAGTGTCTACAGCTACGGGGTCGCCAAACACATTATTGATTTTTTTCAAATTAATGTTAATAAAATTTCTTGGAAATCTGATCGTTTCATTCTTGACTTAAGCTTATCACATTACCAAAAAATCACGTCCAGGAAACTATTCCTTCTAGGTGTAACACTTCTAATGTCATTGAGTATAGTTTGGGGAAAAAGTAGTTTTCTGCAGCAAAGTAGCCAAGCATCAATACTATCTTCTGGGGTGAATCTATACATATTACACTTCTAATCATCATTTTAATTGGTGAAACAACTATACTTCCATCTCACGAGCAGAAATACAACTATCCGTGGAGAAAGGTCGATGTAATTATTCGTACCTATCTCGCTGAATAAAAGGAGTCGCTACAGTACATAAACGGACACGCACTGAAACGCGGCATAAGCCAATTAACAGAATAAGAATAATTCTATTGTTGTTGAGAATTTGAGTCTGAACTGAATCGCACCTGTGTGAAGACGCGTATGTTTTTGGTGAAAATTATTATTGTATTTGTAGAAAAGGGTATTTATTTTGAAGTGCGTACCCGTTCCATTTCTTGGAAAGATTAATACACCTGTCCTTGTCTCGCCTATGGAAATTCTGTCGGCAAGCGATATTCGGGTAATTTACCTCTTTCAATTTAAAAAGGGATTAAATGCAGCTGCAGCAACGCGAGAAATTAATTAGACGTTCGGTGAAACCACGTGTAATGAACGCACATTACGGCGATGGTTAAAAAATTCCGCGAGGAAAATTTTGATTGGGAAAACGAGCTGCGTGTAAAAGTTGAAAGTAATGCGTCGACAACAGTGCGTAGCCTTGCAGAAACATTTTAAGTGTCCATTGCCACCATTAGTTGTCACCTTTCTTCGATTGGCAAAGTGAAGAAACTCGATCGATGGGTGCCGCACCAATTAACGGAAGCCAATAAGCTCCGTCGATTAGAGGTGGCTACCTCTTTGGCTAATCGACAGAAAGTTGAACCGTTTCTTCATCGAGTGGTAACGTGTGACGAAAAGTGGATACTTTATGATAATCGGAGACGGTCAGGACAATGGTTAGATCGAGGTGAAGCACCAAGACAGCATGCACGAGCATCACTTCACCCGCGAAAGATTATGGTGACTGTATGGTGGACCAGTAAGGGTATTATTCACTATTCATTTTTGCAACCTGGTGAAACCATCACGGCAGCGTCCTATTGTGCCGAACTGGAAACTATGCATGGAAAATTGAGCCGCTTGCAGCCCTCACTAGTCAATAGACATGGACCCATACTTCTTCATAATAATGCAAGACCTCATGTTGCACGACAGACAATCCAAAATCTTTCGGAATTTGGTTACGAAATTCTCCCTCACCCACCTTATTCACCTGACCTTTCGCCAACTGATTTTCATTTTTTCCGAAGTTTAGACAATCACTTAAAAAATAGGGACTTCCCTGACCGAGAGTCTGTAATAGCAATGTTTGAGCAATATGTGAGCCGTCAAAACCTAGATTTCTTTTCAAAGGGAATTTTTCAGCTTCCAGGCTGTTGGCAACAAACTATTGATGTAAATGGAGACTATTTTGCAGAATAAATATTTATATTTTTTTAAATTTAGATTTTTTTTATTCCTTACAAAATCGGACATTACATATGTAACAACCTGATAGAAAGTGTGGACAGATTGATATAAATTCTTTCATCTCTTATCAATAAAAGTTTCATTTCTATTCGAGAGATTGACGTATAACTGCCTCTCATTACTTTGTATTATCGTTTTAATAATAACGCTGCTGAACATAGGACCATACTAGCTGATGAGCTTTGGAGTAAGCGAAACGATCGTCTTTCTCATTGCTTTGTTCAGCTGTATTTGTTCTCATTGATTATATTGAATCGAAGTCATTTGTTTCTAAGTTTATTTAATAAAATATTAATACTTACTATACCGTCGTCTGTATTATGATTTCTGGAAAATGGATAAAAGGCTCCTAGCTGCGACCACCGATTACACAAAGAAACAGTAGTGTTTCCATTAAAACCGCATATATCTGCTCCCATCAACGGCACGCCGAATAAACTGAAGCTAAGTAACTCTAAAAATAAAATCAATGTTATTATTCGACGTTACTATTGTTAGGATGTTTTAAGTTAGAGAGGTTAGTATGAAATAAGAGAATAATCTGCTATCGAAGAAGCTAGTAGTCAACTAAAATTTGTAAAAAAATCAGAGCTGCTGGAGAATCTAATGTTTTTTTTTTCATATTTCTACCTCCTCCAGAAGGATCCTCGAATTTTAGGATAAAAGGAACATTCGCGGTCCAAAAAATTGCATTTTATTCGTAGAAAATAGCAAATTTTAAATCACATTTCTTCAATTTTTCCCTAATCAGAGTATCCGATTCGGGAGTGACAAAAAAAATGAAATTTGGACCCTTTATGTAAAATGGCACGCTGAATAGATTTCCAAGGGAATTAACGCCCCATCTCTTCCGGTTTCGGCCCTAAAGGGCGCCAAAATCGAAAATGGGGCCTTTTCGAAGACTGATTACAGAAGTACCGGGAATGACCCGTCCTTCAGTCTTGGACAGGTTCTTACACGGTCCTTATGCTAGGGCGAAGTGCCATCGAAGGGGTCCTGTGGAGCTGGAGGCGGTCTCTAAGGTGCCTAGCGTCGAAGCCAGTATTTTGCGCTCGTAGAACGCTATTTTTTGGCAAAAAAAAGAACTTTAGCCAAAATCAGATAATTTTATCGTATTCAGCGTGTTCAATTACATATATAACCATAATTTAAGGGAAATCGAATGACCTTCGTAAATCGACAATTTTTGCATTCTACCCCTTACGATTTTGATAAAAATCTCAACCTCCCCGATTTCGTTCAAATTTTGGTTATATATGCAACTGACCACGCTGAATATGATAAAATTATTAGATTTGGACTAAAGTTTTTTTTTTACCAAAAAAATGCGTGCTACGAGCGAAAAAAGCAGGCTTCCACTCTATGAAACATTAGGAGTTGTAAATATATATATATACATACACACACATACATATAGCGACCTTTTTACAGCCTTGGCCATTTAAAGCAATTTGTACGCCACTGTTTCTTCCTCCTACACGACTCTTCTTCAATGCCCCTTCTGTCCATAACTATGTGGATGCTGGTGATTTTGATGGAGCCTGTGGTTGATTAACTTAATCACTGAAGGTTGATATATAACCCCTTTCCACATTAATTTTCGTAATTTTTTATACATATTTCGACAACAAAGTTGTCATCATCAGCAGATAATTAAACAGTGTCGTATCTAGAGAATTACGGCAAGAAATACCCGTACGAAAAAACTAATTCCGCACACAATCCGTACCGCTAAAAGCCAAGACGCACAGTGATTATGTGCCACAACTGCTCCTTCTTGTTTTTGAATTCATCGTCAAACTCGAATAGATAATCTATCTTCAATCATTCGTCTCATATGGCCATAGCAACAGAGCCGTTTTTTTCTCTATGGTATCTGTAAGTGTTTTTTCTACATTCATCATTTGTTTACTTTTAGCAACTAAACTCGAAGCCAGCTGTCATATAACATAGCATAAAGATGTGAATGACTTTTTTTAAAATGAAATAGCGCCATCTCTTGCAAAAATACGTGATAACTTTCCCGAAAACCCATAACTTATTAGCAAACACCTAAGAAGTTATAAATAAGGCTATTAAAAGTACTTTCCTCTATGACCATAAAAATAATCAACTCACGTGGAACGGAGTATCGCATGTCGTGCCATTTTGAATAAATATCACCGCTCCAATGACCCGCGTATCGTCCATGCCCCGGAAATGTTGACCTGGATATGACCATCGGCCTTTTACCTCGAATTTCGGCCATCGCGCTGCAAAAGAAACCCTCTGTATTGAACACACACTTCCAAATTAACGAGTCAATTCTCACAAACTAGTAACTATTGCTTCCGTTAAACCGTAAATGTTGTGTACATCGTAATGCACTCCGGCATAATGTTGGGCGGTCATACACATCGTTTTATGATCAAGCTGACCACCGTAAACTTTTGGCAGATATGGGGGTGTTTCTAGAACCGAATTTGGACAACCGTTGAACGCTCCTGAGAGAAAATTGGACGGCTCGTTCATGTCGATCCATGCACCGTCGAACGCGAAACTGTCGTGCATTGATCGAAGCATTAGGGTCCAATAGTCGACTGTGCGTGGATGGGTGAAGTCTGGCCAAACTGTACTTTCACGATTCCAAACCTGGAAAGAAATTATAAACGGTGAAGCGACAGTACAATGACTTAATCACTTAAGGTTAAAAAATAACCTCTTTCCACACTGATTTTCGTATTCTGTATACGCGTTCAACAACTAAGTTGTCATCATCAACAGATAATTAAACAGTGTCGCGCCTGTAACTACGGCAAAAACCCGCTTGCTATTTATAACAACCTTTCTTTAAGTAATTTTTTTTTGATTCGATGTAAATAAATAACGCAATAATTGTGTATGTGTAAATTAGGCTTTCGTAGCAGATATTTAATAATGTCAAAAATATTCACGTAATTTGGTCGTGATTAATCTACCTGTTCGTGATACAGAGTATAGTAAGACATTGAATATTTTTTTATTTGTGAATTTCGTGTTCTTCTTTGCAATCTTTGTAAAAATAATTTACAAAAGCTATTGAACAAGCTTAGTTTTTGTAGCAACAAAATGATGAAGATGTATATGATATGTACACTGCCAGCCATAAGCGCCCACGTGTACATTTTCATATCATTCAAATAGAAATATCAGACAAATAGAATATCTTATTAAATTTTAATTAAGACATGAACATAATACACGTATATTCTTCGGTATTTATGTATTTAGTACTTTAGAACTAACTTATCGACAATGACCATTTTACAACCCAGGTAAGGCGATTAAAGAATGACCTTTTTCTTGGTAATTTTAAATAGGATTACATTAGATTATAAACCAACAAAATTTTTATTATTGTCCAATAGGATTCCCAATTGTAGGATAAAACAAGAAACGTAAATATAAACATAAAAAAATTATAAATGTGAAACATAATACAGGGGGGAAAAACAACATTCAAATTCTGAACAAAGCAACTAAATAGTTATACATATATCAATCATGTAAAGCTAATGAAATGGCCTCTTTAAAGCCCCGACTCAAGTCAGAGTTTGGAGGTGACCATTTCATAATAAAAATTATTCTTGGAGCGCCTTGGAGCTGATTTTCGCACTTGCATGTCTATAAGATTTGAATCCTATCGATATAAACCAGCTCTATAGGATTTGAATCCTATAAAGCTGTTATGGGATGAACTAGACAGACAAGTGCGAAAATCAGTTCCGAGATCCACAGAAACACTATGGATCGAACTGCAGGATGCGCATGGTCAAAAATAGAACCGAAACTAGCAAAATTACTAGAGAGGTTGGCGAGATTGTGTCATGAATAGAGCGGCGACGAAAGTGGCAATACCATAGGCGGTACGGTAGAACGGGCAATTGGTGCGCAGTGAATGAGATCATTCACATCAAATACAATACGGTTCACGGTTAGTGTTTATAATAACTTCACACAAACATGTCGCGAAAGTCTGTGCCGTTTGCTACGTCGGTTAGAAAATACATAGCAGAATTTCCCGATTTAAAGTATGATGGATGTGCAGTATTGTGTTTGGTTTGCAATAAGCGACTTATAATACGGAAGAAAGACAATTGTAAAAAACATGTGAACAGTGCAATACATAAACTGAACAAAAGAAATGAAATACCTTATGCAACATTCATTTATGATTTTTTATTTATGTTGACTGCATGTAATTTGCCGCTTCGTTTAATCAGCAAACGCCCTTTTCAAGTGTTCTGGAATAAATATCTGCCAAATTATAAATTACCTGCAAGAAGAACTTTACAGAAACATTTGCCGCGTTTAAGAGAGAGGCTTGAAAATATAGCAAGAAGAGAATTGCATAATAAAAATGTGTGGATTACTGTACATGAGATTACTGATTTAAAAAAAAATAGTATAATAAACGTAATCGTACGTATTTTATTAGCCAACACATTTTCACAGCCCTATTTGTTAGCCTGTAAACGTATACAAGCATGTACTGCGGCAAATATTCGGCAAATAATAATGAACACCTTAAAGAAATTTCACATTCATAGTACTCAAGTCTGCATGCTTGTAACAGATGGTACTGCTACTATGTTACTACTCGGACGTTTACTAAAAGTAACTTTTCCTAAATTAATACACATAACTTGTGTACTCCATGCTCTTCATTTAGTTGCTGAAAATGTTAGAAGTAGTTATAAAAACGTTGATCATTTGATTGGATCCACCAAACAAGTGTTTCTTAAATCCCCTAAACGACTTAAAGAATTTCATAAAACTTGTCCAGATATTTCGGAACCACCGGAACCCATTCTTACACGATGGAGCACGTGGCTAAATGCAGCTATTTATTACCATAAGAATTTTCCCAAAGTTAAATCCGTTATATCAAAATTTAGGCCAACCGAATCCCAAGCAATCAGAGACAGTCAACATCAATTTGAAAATCCCCAAATTCTGGAAGATCTGCATACAATATATAACAATTACCATCCATTAGTAGAAGCAATTACAAAACTTCAAAACGAAAACGATTCGCTGCCCTTAGACGCATCACTATGCATAGTGCAAAATGTGACCGCTCATTTGCATAGTTTAACTGATGCTGCTGGTGTACGAGCTCATCAAAAATTATTAAGTGTTTTAAAAAAAATCCGGACTTGCACGTTTTACGAACTATTTATGACAAATGTGCAAATAGTGAGCCCTGGAATGATTTTGAACAACAGCTTCTTTCTGCCAAAATTACATCAATAGACGCCGAACGATCTTTTTCTCTATACAAAAACATTTTCTCGTCGCGAAGGACGTCATTTACAGAAGCAACCGTAGAGACGTATGCAATGATGCAGATGTACAGTTACTTCCACAACACATTACCAGGGTTATGAAATTACATATTACTAGGTAAGCACTAATTGTGTAGATACGGCACTGCTACGGACACTTTCGCCGCAGTTTATAATTTACACTTAAACACCAACCGTGAACCGTATTGTATTTGATGTGAATGATCTCATTCACTGCGCACCAATTGCCCGTTCTACCGTACCGCCTATGGTATTGCCACTTTCGTCGCCGCTCTAGTCATGAAGTAATGAAAATTAAAGGTGGTCACAACGGCGAATCGAAAATTTAAACAAATTTCAATGAATATTTGTTCAAATTGTTTGAAATAATGCCTTTTTTTAAGATTTTAAAACATTTTGCATAATGATATAATAAAATTTTAATTGTAAGGATTACACTTGTTTTTCTATTTTCTGTATAGACATATACTTATGGCCGGTTGTGTATATGCTCTGTAATTAAAAAATATACCTTTCCAATAAAAGGCTGTCCTGTCGAATTCTTCACCAAAACGTTCATTTCTATCGCTTTATCGTACGGAGGATACGTTCCAGGAACTTCGCTGGCGCTTATGCCTGCATCTACAAGGGGTATATAATGCATTCCTCTGTCGTGCAATTCCTCAACGAAGGACGGAAGAAGTTTAAAATTCACATGGTCGTACGTAAAATCATTACTACTATTCATGTAATCTAAATCGTTCCACTGAGTATCCTAAAAACATTCGAGATGTTGGTGTTGAAATGAAATTGTGTTTTTTTTATTAATTACGATAAGTATTCCGGCATCGATGTTCCTTTGCATCACTTCACGTGTGTTGTTGAGGGTGATATAGCCAAACCTAAAAAGATATAATTACGTATATCGGACGTTTCATGACATGATTTCCACAGCTTTAGGAAGTGTTACTAAAGCAATTACAAGTTAATAATGTCTATTGGACATATGCCTAAAACTCTACCGTAACTGAACTACAAACATCACAATAGTGTCAATGAAAATCACATAAAAAGAAGTCGCTTTATTGAATTTGTTGCTCAAAATGTCCAAGTTACTGTATATACAGTCTAGCTCTTCTTAGAATCGAAAAGGTAGGTCTGCTGACAGTCTCAGGACCAGCACGATTAGTTTCCTCGGCATTCATAATAAACCAGATCATTGGAACGTTAAAAGCTAATTTTTGATGCCGAGAGGTCGGGAAGGCCACGAACGTCAGTTACGGAGGAAAACGTTACTACTGTGAGGAAAATGCTTGGTGAGGACAGGCGAGTGACCTACCAATAGGTAGAGGGTAATTCAGGGATAAAGGCATCAGCAATTCGTTCGATTCTGCATGATCAATTGCACGTGAAGAAACTTTGCTCTCTCTGGGTGCCGCAACGACTGACTGAAGAGCAGATGACACATGTGACTTGGTGCCGGAAGATGCTAAAAAAGTTTAATAAGGGACAATCTCGGTATGTGACAATATCGTGACAGGTGATGAGACTTGGCTGTACTATTACGATGTGCCGGCCAAAGCTCAAAACAAAGTTTAGCTCTTTGATGATGAGGACACACCCGTAGTTGTCAGAAAATCCCGATCTGTAAAGAAGAAAATGATAGCTGTATTTTTCAAATCGAGTGGAATTGTGGAACGCGTCGTTTTGGACACGCAGACAGCTAAGTCACAGCTAAGTGGTATACTGAACAGTGCCTGCCTAAAGTCATTGGATCTATGAAGAAACTGCGGCTAAAGTCAAGAATGAACATCTGGTTCCTCCATCACGATAATGCTCCGGCTCACCGCGCCAAAGCCTGCACCGAATATTTGACCACGACAGGATTGAAACTTCTCGAACACCTTCCCTACAGTCCAGATCTTGCTCCCTGCGACTTTGCACTGTCCCCGCATGTGAAAATGAAGCTAAAAGGGAGGCGGTTTTCCAGTGATGAGGACCTTGTGCGGGCTTGGGACAACGAGTGTGCTTTACTACCTAGTGAAACTTGGCAGAACTGGTTTAAAGGTTGATTTCGGAGGATGGAGAGGTGTATTGAGTGTAGAGGAAATTACTTTGAAAAAATTAAATAAACAAAGCTGTACTGCAAAATTTTCCTAGTACCCTTTGTATGTTGTGAATTTAAGTATGTATTATTGGGACAGAGTTATTAATCATACGTACATGACGCTAACGTCTTGAATGCATTTGGAATGCTTGTTAATTCTAACAATTTAAGAATTTACATTTACTAATGGTATGCGAAAGAACAAAAACGGAAAAAATGCCATTGCAGGAGAACCTGACGTGATAAGAAAAAGTGGGTTTGATATTTGCAATTTCCAAAATTCGTTAAAACCAGGTGTCAGATTACAATCAATAGAAGAAACAATGTAGGCCTCTGTAATGTAGAGGATTTAAGTCTGGTGATCTTGGCGGCTAAGCAACTGCTGAATCTGCTACTTGTTCACCGCAACGCGGAGGTGCGCCATCATGCTGTATCCACATTCGTCGTCTTCCATTAAGACGAACGTCGTCCAGTAATGTTTCCGCAAATATCCAACTACCATGAGACCTTCTTCGATTATAAACGGACAAACGAGACAATCGTACCAAACATTCACTGAAAAACTATTTTGAAAATGGGATTCCCTAGTAGGGCTAGTTAAACCTTAAAATGCTTGTAGCTCAGTTACATTAGAGTTTTGGTCATATGTTCACTACACATTTTTAATTTGAAATTGCATCAGTAACACATCCGTAAGCTGTGGGAATAATGTCATGGTGCACCCGGTATAGTTCATTACTTTGTCTAAGAATATTACCTGCATAAATGGAATCCGAAAGACCAATAGGGTGGTAAGAAAGGTTTACCGATTAGATCGGTATATTGACTCACTACGTTAGCAGGTGTGGGACCGAGGAAAAAGTAGAAGTCAAAAATTCCACCAATTGTTCGAAATGTTATAGCTGGTGTTGGTTGCAAAATCACATCTATAATAGTTTCAAATACAACCGAATGATAGTTAAGCATAGTTTAGTTCTATAATTTGATGTGTAAACTCAAAATCCAAGAAACTTACCCATTGCGTTACTGTTTAACAAGAAAACTCCATGGCTATTACCAGATTCCTCCATTACTAAATAAAATGGATGACTTCCATACAGATTTTCCTAAAATCAATTGCAATTACCTTTGTATCTGTTAATAATGTACACTCTACGCTCATTAAAATTTAATTTTTTAATATTATTAGGTGCGCAACTAAGTTCTCGCTGTTTTTCAAGAGATGGCTCCAGTAGTAAGTGCTAGTCGATTGTGACATAACCAAAACGTCGTGAACCAAGCTTAGACATATGGTAACCAAACCGCTTTGGCACATTAGTGATTTTGTTTTTGCGTCATATACTTTTGGATGTGTGAAAATGTCTAATTTTGTGCCAAATAATCGTCATTTGCGGGAAGCGTTGCTTTTCTTCTTTCATTCGAAGAAAACGGCGGCTGAATCACATCGAGAACTCCAAAAAGTTTACGGAGATGCTGTTCTATGGGAAACAACGTGCCGTGATTGGTTCCGTCGCTTCAAAGACGGTGATTTCGATGTTGACGACCGTTCGCGTGAAAGAAGACCAAAAACCTTCGAAGACGCTAAATTGCACGCATTGCTCGATGAGGATCCAGAGAGCATGCTTCAGCACTAGGAGTTACCCGCCAAGCCATTTCCCAGCGATTGCATGCGTTGGGAATAATTCAAAAACAAGGAACTTGGGTTCCTTATGATTTGAAGCCAAGAGACGTTGAGCGTCGTTCTTTTCGCCTGTGAACAACTGCCCCAGCGGCAAAAAGGAAAGGGTTTTCTTCATCGCATCGTTACGGGTGATGAAAAATGGATTCATTACAGCAACCCAAAGAGAACAAAATCATGGGGACTGCCCGGTCATGCTTCTACGTCGTCGGTTCGGCCGAATATTCACGCTGCGAAGATTTTGCTGTGTAAATTTGGTTGGACCAGGGCGCTGTTATTTATTATGAGCTGTTGAAACCGAACGAAACCATCACTAGGGAACAGTATCGAACTCAATTGATGCGATTGGGCCGAGCACTGCGCGAAAAGCGGCCACAATACGAGCAGAGGCACGAAAAAGTGATTCTACAGCATGACAACGCTCGGCCTCACGTTGCCAAACGCGTTAAAACCTACTTAGAAACGCTCAAATAGGAGGTCTTACCCCACCCGCCATATTCCCCAGATATTGCGCCGTCCGATTATTACTTGTTCCGTTCGATGGCACATGGTCTGGCTAATCAACAGTTCCGCTCATATGAAGACATCTCAAAATGGCTTGATTCGTGGATAGTCTCAAAAGACGAACACTTCTATCGTGACGGTATTCGAGCTCTGCCAGAAAGATGGGAAAAAGTTGTCGCTAGCGATGGGCAATATTTTGAATGATTCATTTGTAAACATTTTTTCACAATAAAGTTGCATTTTTATCATAAAAACAGCGAGAACTTAGTTGCGCACCTAATAAATAATTTTAAAGGTGGCAAGTGTTAAGATTATTACTATAGTACCGTGCAGCCGAATTAGATCCACGTATAGTTTGTAGATATACACTTAATACCGTGTAAAGATTAACGATGTAGACGAAAATATAAATACATCTGCCGAGATCATGTAGGATGGTCTGTAGAGCTTAACGTGGAAACAAGACTTGCAGCGTGTCTACGATTTATAACATATCCTCATACATAATAGTACAAAAGCTACATTATTTTCCGAAGGTAATTTAGATTTGTAGTCGAGTAGATGCAGTAAATGCCCTTAATAAACGAATAATTCTTTTCTTTAATTTTATTCATTATATAACAATTGTATTCGTTAATAATTCAACAGAATTTCGAATTAATTTATAAGATAACTATTCTGGTAATATGATTTTATGAATAAAATATATATATTAGATCTAAATTTTTTACTTGAATTTCATTTACTGTTAATGTTGCATTTGATCTATTGATATGATAGTTGAATTTGATGGAGCCTGTGGTTGATTAACTTGATCACTAAGGTTGATATATAACCCCTTTCCACATTAACTTTTGTAAATTCTGTATACGCATTTCGACAACCTACCGACAATCTACCGAATTGAATGTTTAGAGTGCAATAAACAATACATCGGCCAAACTAAAAGATCGATCGAAACCCGGTATAAAGAACACCTTTCGCACATAAAATTCAACCGACTGGAAAAATCGGGTATAGCGAGACATGTATTAGAAAATAACCACAGTGTTAATATGGATTGTTTACATTTGATAAAAAACGTGTATAATAAATCACATGCAGGCACTTGTCAGTCTTGACCGTAATTCCCTTCTTTCAATGTAGTTCATGCTAGTTTAAGTAAAAATAATTTTAAAAAAATCTTGTGAAACAAACACACAGTGTACATCTTGGTTTTGAGCGGTGTAGATCGCGTACGGAGTTTGATTTTCGTACAGTTGTTTTTCGCCGTGTTTTACCAGGTGCGACACTTTGAAATTATCTGCTGATGATGACAACTTGGTTGTCGAAATGCGTATACAGGATTTACAAAAGTTAATGTGGAAAGGGGTTATGTATCAACCTTAGTGATCAAAATATTGATATGATGATTAACATAAAAAGTTTTGCACCAAATTAACACATTACTTTAGGCTCTCAAATTGGTAGAATAATTTTGACTATAACTTGTATAAATTTAATAAATTCATCATCTCCATCAATCATCCTGAACTAGCATTAACTCCCCTCCTCTCCCTTTTTATCACTGAATGTATATTTGGCTCTCCCTTTTTATCACTGAATGCATACATACTGACATAGCAAATGAACTATAACAAAGATGATTCATGTTAGTATTAAGTGAGACGCGATCGTGTGCCCATGGCTGCCGATAAAGTTCATTTACGCCATTGTATTTTGTACGATTGGAATAAATGTTACAGAAGCGTGTAGAAACTTATTGAAAGTGTTTGGCGAAGGTTCAGTTTCTGATAGAACATGCAGAAGATGCTTCGAAAAATGTCGAGTAAGTGATTTTAACCTTTCTGGTAAGTCACGCTCTGGACGACCATCTTTGATCGACAACGATACTATCAAGATCATGTTAGAGCAAAATCTTTGTTTAACAACATCGGAGATTGCGGAAAAGCTTAATTCAGCTCAACAAACCATTTCGGACCATATTCGGAAACTAGGATTGGTGTGGAAATATTCGAGATAGTTGCCATAAGAATTAAGTCAGAAAATTTTGAATGACCGAGTCCATCATATGCACATCTCAACTTGTACTGTACAAAATTGAACCCTTCTTGGACAGGATAATAACTGGAGATGAAAAGTGGATTACCTATGAAAACATCGTAAGGAAAAGGGCATACTGTGAATCCGGAAAACCTGCCCTCTTCACCTCTAAACCGAAGAGGAGTCTGAGTAAGAGAATGTTGTGTACATAGTGGGACATTCGCAGACCAATACAATTTGAGGTATTGAAACCGAACGAAAAGCTAAATTAGGAGGGGTGCTGTCAGCAATTGGATAATTTAAAAACAGCACTCCAAGAAAAAACTCCGATAATGTTCAATAGGATGTTTCATGATAATGCCAGGTCACATACTGCTTTGGGGACTCGTCAGAAACTCACAGAAGAAGACTGGGATATTCTGTTGCATCCATCATACTCTCCGGACCTAGCACCCTAGGATTAACACTTGTTTCTGCCCTTACAAAATTTTTTGCAGCGCGAAAAATTCAAAGACGAAGAAGATATCAGACAAGCATTGGTTCAATTTTTCGCTTCTAGGGATAAAGCATTTTTAAAAATGAGATATACAAATTGCGATCACGCTGGTAAGAAGTCATAAATAATGATAGAAATGATATTATTCAAGGTATGAAAAATTTATTATTTTGTTTTATTCTAAAAACGGACAGATCTTTCCGGTAGACCTCGTACATACATTTTTATAAATATTGCCCAAATGGCAACAGAAAGAATGCAGTTGTTTGAAGCTTTTTGTTATCAGGTTGAAAACGTAAACAAACTCGTGTGCTGTTTGAATTGCACACTATGCAACTTATGAAACATACAAGAACTCTCTTTCTAGTTTAATATCGCTATGACTCGATCTAAAAACAATGAGTAATAATAGCGATTTAAAACCTTTTTGACGTAGTAATTGTACATTTTAAAAAAATAAGAACTAGGGAAAAAATATTAGGGAATCGCTTACATTTTCAGAAGGTGCTCCATCTCTATTGAACATGGTAAACTGTTGCCAATTTGTATTCAATAGCAAATTATTTCTATGTTCTCCCAAGCCATAAATATATTTCGACGCCAATCTTGAACTAATTTGCAAAAATTGATCTGCGAATATCATATTTCGTAAATTGATCGAATCAAATCTGAAGACAAATAAAAGTATTATTTTATATATTACAGATATAAAAATACGTACATCGCCGTATTATCAGATTTTCTTAAAACCTTAAATCCCGGTTTAGTCTCATCTATAACAAATTTATAACTCAAATTTTTCTCAGCCTTGTCGACTATTGGAACTTCGGGATATGGTGACTCGTGTCTGTATTGCAATGGATTTGTAATCTAAAATCCAACACAAAAGTCCACAAATGATAATAGACAATGATAAAATAGAATTTACTTTAATGTGAAGCCTAGTTTGAGTTTCATATTTAACAGTCATTTTCAAGACTTCGACATCATATGGGTACGGTGACCTGTAGCTCCTGTTTAGGAAGATTACCAACCCAAACGCCGTTTCACTGATGTTAACATAATTATAAGTGGGAAAGTTGTCCGGGTAAAAACAGTAAGGCGTGTTCAATGGTACGGTGCTATTTAAGTCTCTATTATGTCTAGATTGTATAGGAGACCAACAACAGCCTCTCGCATTACAATTTTCTTCATTAGCCCCATCTTCAGGATAACAATCGAGTTTATCAATATCCTTTATAATTTTACAATATTGTGGACCGGGTGGTGGAGGTGGGGGTGGTGTAGGAGGCGGTGAAAATGCAGATAAAACATCATTATATTTCTTATCAATCTGTCTTAATGTACCACTAGATGTTTGTAAATTTTCCAAATTAGGAAAATAACTCTGCAATAAAAAATGTAAAAATATTATATGAATTTTACAAAAACTTACCTTCGATTCCAGTCGAAAATGTGAATGTTGAATATTATCCTTTGACATATGTATAACACCAAAACAATGAAGTAAATATATGATAGGAAGGATTAAAAACACAGCCGTTAGAACGATAAGCAGTAAGCTTGTGGCCAGAGCAGGACGGGAACAGTTTGATCTCGAAATTTGTGGCGAAAACTGTACATATTCTCTTCCCTAAAATCATATACACATAACATAGCTGAGTGCTGTATGATAAACGTAAATAAGTACCTTGTTAAATGAATGTGATTTCCTAGAATCAACTGTCAATGATGATTCTTTTGTTTTTGGAAAATCGGGAAGGTTTTCATTATGAAAAGGTTCAAATGATACAATATCGGAATTAGTAAAACGTCTAGCTTTTCGAATTAGAAAGGAAATGAGTAAATCTCTTATCCGCGTCATTGTTCTAAAAAATACGATAATTTTAAGATAAAGTTAACCACCCCCTAAATGAAAACTTAAAAGTAGATGAGTATTTTACTAAAAAGGATGTTTTTATGTATTATTTAAATAAACAGAATGTTTACTACCTTATTTTATATTATTTGCGACACAAACGAATTGCAATCGCCGATAGTTAAATTAGAAACTGAAAGTGATTAACTGCAACAAGATAAACTCATATAAATGTTTATTTTTTACATACCACTTGTCTTTGTTTATCACCATATCACTTATCAATTTTGTTGGAAATTTCCCAGAATTGTTCTGCGATATTCTGGGCAAATTAGGCTATTTATTTAAATATGTATTTTAGGCCAGCTAACTTTTAACTTTGACAGAGATTTGTATATACTTTTAATTATTTAATCGTCTCATAGATGTCAGTATTTAAGTGAAATTAAGTAAAATCTCAATTCTAACTCTAGGTAATGTTTAATTAATGCTGAAGAACTTGATTTTATATAATGTAAAAATTTGTATACATCAATCCAGGAATTTTTAATGTAGATAGCACAACATATTTTTAAATTATTTATCGAATTTAGTAAAAAATATTTCCTCCTATTATTTAGTAAAAATTAGGAATAATATATTTTAATTTTTAGTCGTGAAATATGATTTAGTATTAAATTTTAAAATAAATTCTAATTTGAATTATTAAAAAAAAAATTTCATATTTTTTTGTTGCCCCATCTGATAATCACTAGACAAACTCTGAACCGTCTATGCTATAGTTTCAACCCAACGGGCAGGTTCCCTGAAGACAGCTTAATCATATACCAGAGATAGTATTTGATATTTTTTGCTTTATTATAGAACTGATTACATATTTTACTAAAATAATATAAAAGATTATTATAGATATTAACTACTACCTACGACGTACTGCTATATTATATTTGCAAATTTTAATTTTTTACTATTCATAAAATATTCCATTTGTTTGTAGCACTATTTTACAAAACACGATAAAATGATAAATGCGAGAAATATGCTCACTTTCACGGTATTCTGTTTTAGTTTAATTAACGACTTCAAAATATCTACAAATATTAAAAAAAGTTCAAGCTTTTGATAAAGATACTACCACAGATTCTTATTTATTAATTTAAATATTTTTTGAAAATTTATTACATTTACTAAAGAATATATATATATATATATATATGTGTGTATGTTTGGTTAATTAATAGCTTTTTTAATATTTTACAATTTAGGGTTTCGAATACTGTATGCGCATACGCATTAAATGTATTGGACTTGCGTTTTAGTTTATAATTTTAGTGCCGTTTTGTTTATGTTAGAAGAAGTTTGTATAACCAAACTTTCATTATCTAATGAAGTAAAGTAACCTTTATTACTCCTTTCCTAGATATCTATACCTGACTTTAGTTTAATTAAAAGTAAATAAAGCCAATTGCAAAAATTAGTGAAAATGAGTGTATATGCGCTTTTAAGAATTACAGTTCAGAAGAAACATATTTTAGAAAGTATATGCAAAGAATATAAACATTTAAATAGGAAATTGTATACTAGAAGAAATGTTTCAAGTAATAGAGAAAATATTAAAATTAGAAGTACTTTATATTACGTAACGGCAGCCGGCGTCTTAACAGTTGGATTAAGCTATGCAGCAGTACCTCTATATAGAATGTTTTGCCAAGCATACAGCTATGGGGGTACAACGTCAGTAGGACACGATATTAGCAAAATTGAAACGATGACTGCTGTTAAACACAGGCCTATTAAAATAAAATTCAATGCAGATATAAGTTCAAGTATGAGATGGAATTTTAAACCACAACAATCAGAGATTACTGTATACAAACCTGATAAATATAGTAACCTAATAACTATGTATATTTGCAGGTTTTGCCTGGTGAAACGGCATTAGCCTTTTATACTGCTAGAAATCCAACAGATACCCCCGTTGTCGGGATTAGTACGTATAATGTTATACCATTTGAAGCCGGTCAATATTTTAATAAGATTCAATGTTTTTGTTTTGAAGAACAACAACTGAATCCAAAAGAACAGGTAACTTTTTAACATATTCTAATCAAAAATATATTAGTTCTTATTTCAATTATGTTAATATGTTCCGTGAAGCATTTATATAATGGATTAAATTATATACCTGAATTTTGTTCCATAATTTTAATAAATTGTAAATAAATATATAATTTTAATATTGTAAAGTTAGAAATATTTGCCAAATTTATTTTTAAGATTGCGGAATAAAAAAGTATGTATCTAATTTAATCAATTGAGGACATACATTTTATTTTGTAGGTTGATATGCCAGTATTCTTTTATATAGACCCCGAATTTATAGAAGATCCAAAAATGGAATTTGTAAAGGAAATAGTATTATCGTATACGTTTTTTGAAGCTAAAGAAGGATTAAAATTACCAGTGCCTGTGTTCATGAAACAATAAAATAAATTATATTTTATATAAAGATTGTTTATTATATTTAAAACTATAAATGTGATAATTAATATTTAATGGTAGCTGTTATTGGAAATGATCTTCGCATACCCATACATTTCTCACGATCGATGAAAAGTGAACTGACTTTATTATGCAATTCCGTTTCGAGATTGGATCTTGTTTTCAATAATTGTTGGTGCTGTGCCTCTGCTTCTTGCAGCTTTCGATGTAAGTACTCAATACTATCTTGAATATCTCTAACTTCCTGGACAAGTCTAATAATAAATTCAATTAATAATACTATCTACCTTTAACAAACAAAACAAAGATACCTATCTTGCGCCATGTCTCTACAAAGTTCTACTTCTTTTCTGTGCGTTCTAGCTTCTAAACGTGTTTGTGCCACTTTCATTGGATTCGATTTATCTAATATCGCTTTCCTCAATAACTCAATATTCTTTTCGATGTCGAATATTTCTTGTTGTATCTGAAATGTGTTTCATTTTTAATATCGATATATGTTTTACTATTGAATGTTACCTTATGTAAGTGCATTTGTAATTTACTCTTGGATTCTAGTTGTTCAGCTGCTCTTCTAGCTAGTGCATTGTTGGTGTTACTCCACATGTCCCATATCTGACTCGAAACCATATTTATGAGATTATCGATATCGGATCTCATTTGTGCTGTTTTCCCTCTTTCGGCTTGAGATCGGTTTACTATGCGGTTACTGTTTTCAGCCCAGGTTGTTATCGTACTCACTCTATAATTTAGAATCAATATAAAAAAATTGCAACATTTGGAGGTGCGAATGCATACGTTGGATCAAAATTTTCGATGCCTCCATAATAATTTATTCCTCTTGAAAAATTATTCAGTTGATGGCACATATTATCTATGCCGAGTGCGGATTCTTTACTGCGTACATCCGTCTCCAACTCGTGTTGAGCAGCTCGATTGTTCCTTAATTGAGCTTTAGCTTTTTCTAATAAATTACGCAGTTTTTCTTGCGAGTTTCTGTAGAGTTCGATTTCTTGTAATAGGGACTGTTCTGGAGCGTCGTGAACCAAATCCATACCTTAAAATATGATTTACCGTAAAGAAAATGACAAAATTTGGCTAACAATGGTTTATACACTTTTAAATCTACATTTTTCAATATAATAATAGTAATATTTGTATAATTTATATGTAAGTATTATACTTCAGTTTTAAAAGTGTTATTTCCCGTGAAGTTTACTTACTTAAACGAAAATACAGAATCTAAGAAATTATGGTAAAAGAGACTTCAATCTGGTCCTTGTATTTGCCTATATGAAATAGGTGTTCTCAAATATATTAAAGTGAATAACCAGTTTGTTTTTTTACACAAAATATTATGTATGCCGTATAAGGACAGTGACGCGGCCGGTACGATTTTTTTGAGCCAAAATTCTTAGGAAACCGCTGCGTCACTTTCTTGGAATAAATTGCACTCGACAACCGAGTAGGATATAAATTGATGATGAGGTGTTCACCGCAGTTAGTTTTTGCATACCGTGGTTTGTATTTTAAGGCACACCACTTGCAAATATCTAGTCGCGCGCAGACCTTTATGTCGTGTGCGGTTTATTCCAAGAAGTGGCATAGCGGTCTTCTAGGAATTCTGACTCAACAAATATCGTTCCGACTATACGTACAGTTGTTGGTTTTCTCAATAATTTAAACACTCGAAATTCGTTTTTTATGTATAGTAAGTTCAAACAATATTCTTTGTAAAATACTGTTTCCATGTGATTGATACAATTCAGGTTAGTATTTTCTGAAGATGAAAAAAGCAATAAATTTTTGTCGATTCTGACACTGACTTTTATATTATTTGATTGTATATCGACAGTTCCATTCATCGTTGTTGATGGTGAGCGGTGGTATTGCACGAAACGCGTCTCGTTCAGTTCACTATCGAAAACAAACGATTAATTTTAAAAATACATACTGAGTAATTCGTTTCTTTTTGTCACAGAATGTATAAATACGTTCTTGAAATTATTTAAAATTTTAACATTATTATTAAGATATGATAGCATATTAAAATTTAGCCCAGCTTACTCACTCATATATATTCGTACCTGGTCGATTTTCTCTTTGATACAAACATTCTTGGGCAATGTGCAACGGTCCCTCGATATCCAAAATGGCCTTCTCCAGAGCCCTCCTAGAATTTTGCAGAAGGTCTAGTTCCGTGATGAGTTTCTCTAATTCCGTTTTTACTTCGTTTCTCCAAAATGTGGTATCCGTTATTCGCTCGCCTAAACGTCGTCCAGCATCCCGTTGCCCCTGGCTGGTTTTCTCATCTGTTTGTCTAAAGGGATATGGTACGTGTTAGTTTAATCTATCATTTTTGACAATTTATTCATTTTATGCGAACTTTTTTTTCCAAATGTTTCGATTGGCAAAAAAAAGTAGATTCATCTACATCTTTGATTGGTCGGCTGAAAAGTCCCCGGTCTGACATAGATGGCGTTACTGTTATTAAATCCATATGTTTTTTAGATAGTACTAACCTTCAAACGAAACGTGTCAAAATTTGACAGCAATCCGACCATTAGTTACTGAGATATTGCGTTAAGAGTGAAGCTACTTTCGTTATTTAAAAAAATGGAAAAAAAAGAATTTCGTGTGCTGATAAAGTACTGCTTTTTGAAGGGAAAAAATACCGTTGAAGCAAAAGCATGGCTTGATGAGGAGTTTCCGGACTCTGCGCCAGGAAAATCAACCATAATTGATTGGTATGCTAAGTGTAAACGTGGTGAAATGAGCACCGAAGACAGCGAACGCAGTGGACGACCAAAAGAGGCTGTCACCGACGAAAACATCAAAAAAGTTCGCAAAATCATTTTAAATGACCGTAAAGTAAAGTTGATCGAGATAGCTGACATCCTAAAGATATCAAAGGAACGTGTTGGACACATCGTGCATGAATATTTGGGCATGCAGAAGCTCTGTACAAAATGGGTGCCGCGCGAGCTCACATTCGATCAAAAACAACAACGAGTTGATGATTCTGAGCTGTGTTTGAAGCTGTTAAATCGTAATAAAACCGAGTTTTTGCGTCGATATGTGACAATGGATGAAACATGGATTCATCACTACACTCCAGAGTCCAATCGACAGTCAGCCGAGTGGACTGCACGCGATGAACCGGCTCCAAAGCTTGTAAAGACGCAACAGTCAGTTGGAAAAGTTATGGCGTCAGTTTTTTGGGATGCGCATGGAATAATTTTCATAGATTATCTTAAAAAGGGACAGTCCATCAACAGCGACTATTAAACAGCGTTATTGGACCGTTTGAAGAACGAAATCGCAACAAAACGGCCCCATAGGAAGAAGAAGAAAGTGCTGTTTCACCAAGACAATGCACCGTGTCACAAATCAATGAAAACAATGGCCAAATTAAGTGAATTGGGTTTCGAATTACTTCCCCATCCACCGTACTCTCCAGATGTGGCCCCCAGCGACTATTTCCTGTTTGCAGACCTCAAGAGAATGCTCGCCGGGAAGAAATTTAGCAGGGATGAGGTGGTGATCGCCGAAACTGAGGCCTATTCCGAAGCTAAAGACAATTCGTACTACAAAAATGGTATCGAAAAGTTGGAAGAACGCTATAATCGGCGTATCGCCCTCGAAGGCAACTATGTTGAATAATAAAATCGAATTTTGCCAAAAAACTGTGTTTTACTATAGTAGACCGCGGACTTTTCAGTTCGACTGTTAAGTCTTAAAATTACGAAAATTTTTGGAATGAGTCGCAAGAATTGGAATGACAACTACGAAACGATAGTTTCCTATATAATAAACAAAGAAAATTCGTGTACTTACAGCTTTGTTAAATAACAATTTCCGTAAAATTTAATTAATTTGGCAGGTTAAAGAATATAATCGACTCTACATCAAACTTCGTACCTCATCACTCTGATAAAATCTCCTCGAAGCCTCTCTGAATAATTTCGATTGGTATCCGACTCATTAAACTGCTTTAAATTATTTTGTGTCCATTCTAAGGGTGTATATCGCGTATACAGTGCAGCCCTGGCAGCATGGGCAGGATTACGTTCGAAACCGGTAACTAAGTTGGGAAATTTTAGGGGTTCCGTGGCCATTCCGTACGGGGTGTAACAAGGATCCACCAGAGCATTTGTAACAGGTTGGCTAGGTCTAAAATAGTAATTAAAACGTTAAAAATGAAATTATTTTTCATCTATTTCTCCCTTACAATGGCGTCACTTCCACATTTTCGAACCCTAAAGTCGGTCGCCACGGATGTGGACGTGGAGTTTCGTAATATTGTCCTATACGTGGTGCTACAGGCAGACCGGACGTCTGTTCCATGCAAGGTGTGGCAGCGACCGAAGTCCATGGTTGAAGTTGCTAAATTTAAATAATGAACTGCATTAAAGAATATTTTTAACAGGCGTCACTTACGGAGTACATAACGGTTTCTTGTTTAGCCATTTTCTTGCAATTTTTTTAAAACCATAAATTTTAATTATTCGATATCGTTTGACATATACAAATTTTCTGTATTAACTAACCTGGGTAACTATAGTAGCGATATATCATATTTGTAACGCAACGTATGAAAAAGTTAGATGATGTAACAGAGTTGCCATTTCTTGGGGACGCATCAGAGTCACTGGGAGTTGGGACGTGTGCGTCTTGTTAATTTACAGAGCGAATTTAGTACACCGCGTCAGCTCGGTCGGAATAATTGTGGTATTTGTTATATTGCTGTTCTTGTGTATAACGTAATGTCAGAAGAGCGAATAGTTGATTGTTAAGGTCGCTACTTTGTGAAATTCCATTAAACTAAGTTCCAAATTTCACACAATTATATACACTACCGGTCATATCTATTTGCTCACCCCTAGTATTAGCCAAAATTATTAAACTATCAAATGTGCACTGAAAATTTATTTATTGTACCAATACAATAGTGTAAAATAAACATAAAATAGTTACATTTTTCTTACATAAAAACTTTATCATTAATTATTATTAAATTTTGCTCTCATCAATGTGCCCACCTTTATTTTTGATAATTGCGGCACATAACCGCGGCATCCTTTCAATTAATTTTTGCAATGTATCTTCTGTAATTTGTACCCAGGCTTCTTGAAGTTGTTCCCACAGTACAGTGGTGGATGATAGAGCACGTTCTCGAACCTTCCGGTCCAATTCTTCCCAAAGAAGCTCTATTGGGTTCAGATCAGGACCTTGAGCTGGCCATACCATTATATTTCTTATTTAATGTGAAGTACAATCGATACAATTAAGTTCTAAATAAAACGTCATTCAAATGGCCTCTACGACTTCTTCTGCAGGAACGAATTCGATGAACCCAATTTTCGAGCACTTTTTTCACTAAATCTAGTCGTATGTCATAAATGGCACGTTCAATATTGACTTGCAAAGCTTGAAGAGAGTCTGGTTTATTTCGATAGACCAAGGACTTCAAATAACCCCACAAGAAATAGTTTAATGGTGTTAAATCACAACTTCTTGGAGGCCATTCAATATCACAATTTCTTGAAATAATCGAATCTCCAAACTTTTCTCGCAATAATTCTATTGTTGCATTTGCTGTGTGGCACGTTGGAACCAAATGTTGTCAAGATCAACTTCTTCCAATGTCGGTCATAAAAAGTAGGTTATCATCAATCTATATCGCTCTCCATTGACAGTAACGGTGTTACCAGCTTCATTTTGAAAGAAGTACGTACCGATGATTCCACCACACCAAACTGTCAATTTAGGTGAATGTAATGGTTTTTCATAAATAATTTGTGGATTTTCTTCGCACCAGAATCGACAGTTTTGTTTATTTACCTCACCATCCAGATGAAAGTGAGTCTCATCAGAGATGATTTTCTTAAAAAAATCGTTATCGTTTTCAAGTTGTTCCAAGGCAAAATCAGCAAATTCACGACGTTCACGGTGGTCCAATGGCTTCAGTTCTTGAGTGAAAACAATTTTATAGGTATGCAAACCCAAATCCTTTCTCAAAATCCGCCAGGTTGTGGTTTGAGACAGTCGCAATTGTTGAGAACGTCTTGGAATCGACAAATTACGGTCTTCAGTAACACTCAAAATTTTTAACAATTCGACGAATAGCGAGCACACTTGGACGATTATTACGACCATAAAATGGCAAAAGCGCACGAAAAGTTGCAATTGGAGAACGATTATTTTGATAATAAAACTGAATAATTTGTAAACGTTGTTCTTGCGTATATCTCTCCATGATGAAATTGTAAACACTACTGAATACAATGAAAAACAAATGACAGATCATGACATATTACAAATGGCCAAAATGTCACTTCAAAATCATATCATCCCTATTGGAAAACCTTATATATTAATATGAAATTATTAACATAAAAAATCTGAATGTGGGTTCTAAATATTAAATCTGTTTCGTTAATGAGATTTATGGCATATTAAAAAACTCAAAATTGTACTGCCCGGTGGCCTAATTGGTAACGCAGCAATCTGCCAAACGGCAGATAGAGGTTCAAGCCTTTCTACAACTTAAAACTTTTAATTTCTGTGATTTTAATCAACGATGGCATAGCAGAAATACTAATTTTAGAAACCTTAATAAAAACACTTATTAGGCATTTACTTTGCTTTTATATTACATTATTTCCGCAAGAAAAATAAATTTTTTCAATTAGTTATTATTTTAATTTTTTATTTTTATAAACCTGACATGCGTAAATGTAAAACAGACATCTGAAAATGTTAGAGTACATAGATTTGTACGTTCGTATGAATACTGGATACCTTTCCGCGGACAGAGGGTAGTAAATGAACATGTGCATTATAAGTGAACGTAAGTTAAACGAGTTGTACGTAAAGTCAACGTTGTCTGTATTCTCAATTTTGTATTATGCTTATTGGTAAAATTCTCTGTTGTTCCCTAAAAAAATTAGTGTGTGATATGTACGTAGTTTTAAACATATTTAATTCTAAGTGCAATTTGAGTATCTTCATATCTGGAAGATTTACTAAAAACTAAATATTTTGGTGCTATGTTAAAAATTTAATTAAATTTATTTTAATTTCCGTTTAGTGTAAAGAGATAATAAAAGTTTTGTATATTTTATAGATACGTTAAAGAAATCTTAAAAATCGTAAGAAAAAGAAATAAAAGTATATTAATTTTATCAAATTGCTTGCTATTGAAACATATTTTATTGTGTTTGGAACATTTTTTTTGGTAAAACAATCTAAACATAATCCATTCACCTTCTATCAAGTTTTAAATATATAGTTATTAATGTAACATTGTTTTGAACTATACGTGAATGTGAAAGTAAATCTTACCCTATTATACCGACTTCGTCTCTCCCTAGTACATCCAAATATCATCTGAGAAATAGTACACGTTCTTCACTTTAATTTTTGTTCTATTTTAAATTTTGTTTATATAAACTATCTACGTTTAATATACAGTAATATTTGACCTCAATACGTACGTGTTTTGTACCAGGAAGTTTCTTGCACGGTGGCCCAGTTTAATATTCACTTCCGTTTCGTGAATCAATATTCCAGGATTTGCAACATTTTGGCAACAATATCATGTAATGGAAATACAAATTTTTTATGCTAAAACAAACATTTTTCTATTGTAACATCTTCAATATCGCTACAGTTTGAAGTTGCATGTGTTTTGTAAACAGTCTATTATATACGATCTAGAATACACTCAAACACAAAAGAAAATGGAAATAATCAGTCGGTGTGAGGTTAAGATAAGTTTAAATTGTAGTATATTTTAAGTATTTACATGTAGAATCGGTTATTTTTATTTAAATTTAAAATATATCAATAAGAAATTGACGTATTAACCTATTAGTAATGTTTTGTATTTTATTATTTCTGTTACAATTCAAAGTTTTAAGTAATTGTAAACTGCGAATAAAATCCAATCGTTTTGGATTCCAGCCAATCCCATCGCTAGAGTAAGGTGTAAGGTTAATTTGCCAGTATTGCCAACTCAAATCATCGATATTAAAATCTAATTTCAAAAATATTATAAAATTTTTTTAAATTTTATTGCTTTAAAATATTATAATCCTTCAATTTGAAAACATAGAATCCTTCGTGTATTTTGAGCCAATGTGCTTTATAATAAAATAGTACTGTGCCACATTTGTCGTGGTTTATTTTTTCAATAAATTGAGTATCAAGAATAATAAATTGATGTTGAATATTTGAAAGAAAATCGTTAAACAGATAGTTACACTCGCCAAGATCTAATGATTGATTGAAATCATAATTGAATAAATTTTACAATAGTTTATGGACTTAATCCATCGCTATAAAAATCGAAATTGGACACAAAAATTGTTTAATCAAATTTGTATCAAAAAACAGCTACAATATTTGTTTACAGATAAATTAATAGACTTTGTGCTTCATTAAACAATATTTTGCAGTATAAGATAACTAATCTGCTACTTGATTTGCCCTGTTTTGTGATTAAAGTTTAGATAAATGAGAGAAATTTGGTTCACTGCTCTTGTTATTTACAATATTTACATTACCAGATAATAATCTTGCTATATAATTGAATAATAGTAAATATATTCGTTGCATGTCTCTTGTAAGTCTTGAATATAAAAAATATTCAAATAGTTGATTATTAAAGTCGTTAGTTTGTGAAATTCTATTAAACCAGGAAATAAATAAAGCACTTTGTCTAAATTCCACACTATATTATATATTCACTGCGATTAGTTTTCATCTGTTGGCACAGAATTGAGCAAGTGTTAAGTAATCTGTATTGTACTTGCTCGATAATGTTCTAACTGACGAAACTAATCGCAGTAAATACATAATATAGTATGGAGTTTAGACAGTGTTTTATTTATTCCTTAGTATAAAAAGTAGTAATCAAATTGCCAGCAAATAGAATATCAAAATTATAAATTTAATTATAGTACGCTATACCCGAATATACTTTCTATATTTGAGATAAATTAATTGCAGTAAAGGTGTTACTGTCATTATTTTATTTAGATAGAATTATTTATTATAGTAAGGTTGTTAAATTATAGTATATATAGAATAAAGTAAATTTCGCAGAAAGTAATTTTAAAAAAAAATCTTGATAATATTCAAAAATACCGGTTAGGTAAGTGCTGCCTTCGGCGATCAAAAATTAAACAACGTATATATTACGGCCTAATATTTTTTTATATGTTCTCATGTAATTTGTAAAGGTTATGTTAGCTAATAAAAAATATACTTTCATATTTACATTGTAAACAAAACCTTTTAAGTAATGAATATTTATCGTTTCAAATTAAATATATATGATCTAAAGCTACCTGTATTTTAGCAATGGCAGTTTGTTTACGAACAAAAGGTAATATAATCCGATGGTATTCTAAATTTGCGAAAATTGTGCTGACCAACGATGAGAGTACTTATGTAGCTTGGCATCCCAGACAGGATTTTCCTTATGAATGCACAAAGCCTCTGCCTGAACCAGTAACTAGTACTGAAAATACAATTCTGAAAAATGATTTAACACCACAGTTAAAAGAAATATTCAACAAAAAATCACCCGATATAGCTAGACAAGAACTTATGAACATTACGTATACTACAAAACACAGATGGTTTCCTAGATCAAGAGACAAAAAAGCCAAAAAAACCGAAATGGATAGAGAATTTTTGTAGGACATTTATGGAAAAATACATTACATATTACATGTAGATTTTGTTTAATAAGAAATAAATTTTTTAAAAAAATTCATTTATTTAAATATTCACAAAATCTAGATTATATAAAATAAGTTAGTTTGAGGTATCTGGTTAAATAAATTGAAAGTCGACATACTTTTATAAAAGTTTTAATAATTTTATCCCAACACATTTATATATATCTTAATCAGTCAATGCTATTAGTGCTTTAACTACATTTCCATGATGTTCTCTAAGTGTTCTTTCTGCAAGTATCCTTGTAATTTCCATTTCTTTTACGATTAAATCCACGTCTTCCTTTTTAATGGACACTTTCAAAAGTTCTTTTTCTCTGGCTTGTTTTTCCAATGCTTCCTTATTTCTTCTGTCACCAATAGCTGAAATTGCTCCCGCAACGTTTTGCGTTGATATCTCTTTTTCCTCCGCATAATCTGTAACTTTTTCTAAATCTGCAGCACCGCTGTCGTATTTTGCTCCTTTTTTCTGCGATTTCTCAGATTCTTCGGAATTTCCGTTTACATTTTCTTCTTCGGTCATTTTAAAAGATCAGACACAAACATTTGTCAAAATTATATTTTAAACCAACAAAAGCAAACTGATGAAAAGTTAGGTTAAATGTTCAATTTAATGAAATGTTTTTAGTGATTTTTATTTCTTATGTTTTATTTGTTTAAATGTGTTATCATTCTGGCAACTTCTTAAAGCTATATATTCCTAAAGTAAGTAAATTTATAAAAATTTTGCTTTATATAGTTTTCGCATTAATATGTTAAGCGCAAGATTTATGACATGAGAAATAAAGGAATTCAAAAAGTCGTTCCCTGCTAAGTTATAAAATTATTAATTGGGCATAATTCTGAACAAACTAGATTCATAAATGATAAATTGCGTTTTCGTAAAATTTGGACAATAGAATAACGTCAACATATATACTTTTCATCCTAACAAAATTGATATATTTTCAGTCTATTTTATATTACTATTAAAATAAGTATGTGCAACCAAATTCCTTCCCTACCCTTACTTTCCAAATAATGGCAACATTATTCCTATATAATTAGAATTTTTATACATTTTAAATAAACTATTTAAAAGAAATAAAGGTTTTCCCATTACATATTAGTTGAATAGATGAAATGTGGTTCTCTATTTTCAAAAAATGACTACTTATAGTTTCAGCCTACTGCAATCAAAATACGACTGTTTAAGTTTTGATGCATCGAATGTTGTTATGCATCGTATCTATAATTCCTTAACTATTTCTGCAAATGTGAAAAAGGCTTTAAAGTTTACTATTGCAAAACAAATTTTGTTTACTAAAACTTTTTATAAAAAATTCCACTTTCTGGATAGCGAAAGAATTTTAATTTTAGAGGTTATATAGTTTTGATAGTAATGTTTTTATATTTTGAAAATTTGCACTTCTTTTTTTATTTATGTAAACTTAATTCAATGTTTTAAATCCTAATTAGTATGAGTTCATAGACAAAATTGAAATTTAGAACACACTTGTCACCAATTATATACTAATTTAAAGACAAAATATATGAATTATAATGTATTTAATGTGAAATGATTCAGTTTTTAAACATAAATACATAAATTAAATATACGAAAATAGCATTAGACTTAATTAATTTATTTAAAATAAATTATTTACATTTATGTTCTAGTTTTGAACAATATAAAAAAACAATGCTAGAGATTACTAATAGACACAGATTCATTTTCTATTTAAATATTTCCTGCGAAAGTACCATTATCGATTTGGTCATTCCACTTTTCAACCCAAGCATTGGGGCACAAAGAAAAATAAGCTTTTTTGAAGTATTCACATGGTTTGTAAGCTTCTCCTTTTACTTTTATGCAGCGATGATAATCTAAATAACTTTGGTAACAGTATCTTGTCTGATTGGTGTTCGGAAATCTTGGGTCGAACGGAGCTGTTTGAAGAGTTTCAGATGGATTTATTGCGACTGGCATTGTGTCTGAAAAATAAATTAATTTCTGGATATATATTAAGACAAAGTCCTCTCTAATGTGTTTGTTTTTATTAATTTCGTCATGCATATAGAACTAGTTTTATTTCAAAAATTAAAATTTTTCTTTTAAAATTTACTTTTTATCAAAAACTAATGTGCAACTAAAGTGTAATGATTGATAATATGAGAAAATTTTGTTATTAACGTAATTAAAAATTTTGATGTTATACAAAGAAACCTCTTTGTTACCTATTTGTAATCAAGTAAATTCACCATAAGTCCACATATATTAAATAAAAAGAACTTATTTAACAAGAGGCCTGGTCTTGGAATCGTCATCACAACATGCTTCTTTATAACGTTTCACTTCCTTCAAATAAATAGACCACGGGTCTTGAGGCTCTACGCCCTCAGTATCATCGTCTGTTTTATTTTTAACCACCACACCTGTTTTAAGTACGCGCCCGCCTCTACGTTTCCCGAACGTAGGTATCCTTACTTCACTTGCACTTGCTTCTGCTTTAGCAGCTTCAGCTTTTTGTTGTTCTTCTTGCATTTTCTTGTACAGTTCTAGGAAAGAACCGTCATTTTTAAAAGCATTTTGATTTACTGCTTCGGCTTCTTCTTCATCAAATTTGTCATCTCCTTTGTTGGCTTCGTTATCAGAAAACTCGTTCTTATCAGAAGTGGGAGAATGTGAATATGTTCTTGATTTACGTGATAATTTAGAATAATGACGTTTACGACTCCTGGAATGACTGCGCGTCCTCGATCTGGAATGCCTTCTTGAATGAGAAGAGGTCCTTCGACGTCTTTTATCTTTGTGTCTTTGTCTACTTCGGTCATAGGATGGACTTCGACTGTAAGAAATGCTTCTATGTCTGTAATGTCCTCGTGATTGACTAGGAGATCTTCTGTGACGTTTACTTCGGCTTCTGTGTTTTCTATCACGATCTCTTGAACGTGATCTTGATTTGTATCTGTCATATGATCTACTCCTAGATCGTCTACGATGACTGTGTCTGTCACGGTGCTTATGGTTTTCATAGTCTAAATACTGAGGACTTTTGACATATGGATCGATACGATCAACAGTTTTAGCTTCGGGTACATGTTTGTGATTTTTTTCCGCACAATGTTCCTTCTCATCTTCAATACCGGGTGGAGGCGGGTCATTCCATAAACCCGTTGATGGTGGATTCATCTCAGTGTATAAATGACCTACAAGAGAACTTGCAGGTATAATTAACTGAATCGGAGAGCATATATTCTAAATTGAGATCTTGAGAATAGTCGAACATATGATAATGTTTTAACTTAAATTACCAACAAAAAGTATTTTATTAAACGATGGACAGTTGATATCCTATATGTTGTGCAAAAGCAAGTGCAATTAAAGTATAACAGTATAAGTATTAGGTAATCAAAAATATTTCATTGAGTAACATCGATATTCCAGACATCAATAGCTTATGTGAAATATCGATAAAACAAACAGATACATATAAATAAAAGACAGTAATAATTACTACATAATTGCATATAACAATACCTGTATTTTCGTTAAACGAATTGTTGCAGTAACAAGATGGCTACCGCTCCACTAAAATCTTGGATGGCGTGCGATCGTACATTTAACATTCAAGGAAAAGAAAATCAATGTCACATGCGCACTTGATTGAAAAAGCACGAGATGGCGCAACGTATTTTAATGCTCAAGAAATAGTTTTTTAATTTGAGCACTGTTTCTTGTTCGTTTATTCAATGCAACTAAATACACCGTATTTTTCAGACTTTTAATTACGAAGAACAGAGTCAACTCGTACGTTAAATGTAACTTTAAGTGTTCGAAAACTAGACGTATTGACTATATGTACTACAAAACATGTACACATTGAATTATGTAAATATGCATACCTGTAATTAAATTACTCTTATATATATATTCTATTTTTTAAATAGACTGTTGGTTTAATAATATTTATTACTTAGAATACCATGTTTAATGTTCTACTACTATTTTATGTGTACACGAATTCTATTATTAATGACGTTTTTGTTTCATGTCAGTCTTGTCATTTATTATTTTTAGTTTTTATATATTATGCAACGTTGCCTGATTACCATCGATATATTTTTCATTATCCTCAACTTATCTATGAACGTTGTTTTTGAAGATAGAAAGTGCACATCCGTGTTTAGAAATAGGTTTTGTTAAGAACGTACAATTTCTGTATAGAATTGTAGTTTTTATATGGCGGCAAAAATGTCAAACATGTAATCTTTTACTTTTATTTTTCTGTAAAATACTTTTTTTTGTTAGAGCATTATTATTTGTATTTAGTTAACAAATTTATATTATTAGTTACGGAATAATAAGTGTACTACACCTTAAAAAATTAAAGTTTTATTACTGCAAGATATTTAATTTTTTTCTACTGTAAAAAAATACCGTGACATAGCTTTGAAAACCTATACGAATGAGAAAATATAAAATGAGAAAGCTTCACATGTGTTCATAAAAAAGTAGTACACTTTTTAGAAAAATAAAACGATGAACTTAATAGCGCTACCTCTTATCGAACGACAAAACTAATTGAACAATCTGGTATATTGGGTTGGCAACTAAGTACTTTCGGTTTTGTAGTATAAAGTAAAAGACTTTTTTTTTAAACAAAGAATAGTTTTTAATCAATTATATATTTTCCATTTTGCTCAATGACCTTTTGCCATCTTTCTTTCAGCTGCATGATTCCGCGCTCATAAAATTTCTGGTCCTTATCAGCAAAAAACTGAACTAGGTGCGAGTGAAGGTCACCCTCATTTGTGAAAGTTTTACTATTCAAAGAATTCTGCAAACTTCGAAATAAATGGTAATCAGATGGTGCTAGATCAGGGCTGTATGGGGGATGTGGCATCACTTCCCAGCCTAGCTGCAATAGTTTCCCACGAGTTGCCAAAGATGTGTGAGGCCTTGCATTATCTTGGTGGAAAACTACATCTTTTCAATTTGACAATTCTGGCCGTTTTTCTTTGATTGCTTCATCCAGTTTTATTAATTGTTGACAGTAAACATCAGAATTGATCGTTTGGTTCCTTGGAAGCAGCTCAAAAAACACAACACCTTTGTAATCCCACCAAACTGACAGCATGATCTTTTTTGGATGCAATTCAGCTTTCGATGTGGTTTGAGCTGGTTTATCGTGTTTGCTCCATGATCGTTTTCGAACTATGTTACTGTACAGGACCCATTTTTCATCACCAGTGATTATTCTTTTTAAGAAAGGGTCGGTTTCATTTTGTCTAAGGTGCATATCGCAAAAGTTGATTCTTTGTGTTAAATAAATTTCTTTCAATTCGTGAGGTACCCAAATATCAAGCTTCTTAACTAGCCCAAGACATTTTAAATGTTTTTCAATTGTTGTGTGCGATACATGTAGCCTCTCCGCAACCTCTCGAACAGTTATATGACGATCCTCTTCAATTATGACTTTGATTTGGTCATCATCAACTTCAGTAGGCCGACCAGAACGTTGCTCATCTTTGAGGGAAAAATCTCCAGAACGGAATTTTTTATACCAATTCTGACACGTGCGCTCTGTTAAGCAATTAGCACCATAAACTTCACATATCTTTTTGTGAGCCGCAGCAGCTTTCTTTCCTTTACGGAAATAAAATAGTAAAATATGTCGAAAATGTTCGTTTCTGCACTCCATTTAAAATTAACCCACAACTAATAGCTTTAATAAAAATCACGCACTACTTGCTTCTGATGTTATGTTAATGTGACTAGTATCACGCGACAAACGGTAAAGTACAGCACTAACATACGTTATACAAAAAATAAAGCAACGCTCTCTATCAGTAAAAACCGAAAGTACTTAGTTGCCAACCCAATATGTTTAAAGTATACTTCTCATTAATTTTTTGGATTATATTCTTCACTTCATTTGTGGTCATTGTAATCAGAAAACATGAGCTTGGATTATTTCGATATGGTATATTTTTGAACGTGTGGCTTTTGAGTTTGGATTGAGTTACTAGCTGTGTTACAAAAAAAACATATTTAATGTTTCAGCAGTTGGTGTTTGATAACGTTTTCTTACTGACTGGATTTCTTTTTTATAATATTCAATAGAAAAGCAAGAGAGGTGAAGAAGAAAAATTATCTTTATTCGATAGAAAATTCAGATAATTTTTGTTTATTATTTGAATATTGTATCGAGCAGAGATAATTTTTCTTGATCTCCTCTCTTGTTTTTCTCAAGTGAAATTGTTTATAATTATTGAGTATTTCTTTTAGGTCGTCACTTCCTATGCAGTTATATGCTTCGTGTAATAAATGGTGAGTTTCTTTGACCCATCTCAACTCATTACTATAGTACAATGATAGATTAGTTCTTAAAGTTCGAATTGGTCTGTTTTTTTTAAATGGAAATGCTGTATCAACACATGAAAGTAGTCTGAAAAATATTGCATTACATTTTAAATCTGCAATTCCAACACATTGTGAATCAGTTCATAACTGGGCTTCAACGATTTTTTCAAAATTATTATAACTTTGTTCCAAGAGAATTCTGTTTTTAGTACAATTACTTTTAGTTTTTTTTTAATTGTAAAATATATTGCATCATGATCAGATATAACTGACGGAAACACATGCATTATATAATGTGTAATTAATCTAATTTATGACTTATTAATTATAGTATATTAAGAATATAGAAAGATGTAGAATGCAAAAATAATAAATTTAGTAAACAATTTCAAATATTCGATAACGTGTCTCAGTCGTTGAATAATTTTATTTTCTTCAAATAAACATACGAGGTCTGATCATAAAATTTCGTAAGTTACGTATGTTCGATTTTCGCATTTTTTTTCTGTTATGTTGGTACACATGTCTGTTATATATGTTGGCAATATCAGCCATTTTGGATTGTCAGTTTGCTTTTGACAGATAAAAAGGTTAGTCGTGTTTTGGCGATTTTTTACTATTCGAAAAAAAGGATCAAAGAATATGTATTAAATTTTGCGTTAAAAACGGAATAAAGTGCTCCAAGGCACTTGAAATGTTGACTGTGGCATTCGGAGGTTCCGCTTTGTCTCAAAAAAGTGTTTATAAGTGGTACAAGCGCTTTACAGAAGGCCGAGAAAATGCTCGCCAAGTTCGACCAAATGTGAAGGGTTTACTAACTATTTTCTTCGATTATAATGGCGTGGTGTATCATGAGTTCTTGCCAACAGGTCGTACGGTTAATAAGGAATACTACAAGGAAGTTATGCAACGTTTGCGTGAAGCAATACGGCTCAAACGATCGGAATTGTGGAAAAAACAATCACCATGATAACGCATCAGCTCACACATCGATGCTTGTGCGTGAGTTTTTGGCCAAAAACAAAATCGTTATCATGCCTCAACCACCGTATTCACCGGACTTGGCCCCCGCTGACTTTTTCCTCTTCCCAAAACTGAAGACACCGATGAAAGGAAAGCGTTTTGCTACGATTGAGGAGATAAAAGAAAAATCGAAACAGGAGCTGTTGGCGATACCAAAAAGCGCGTTTCAGAAGTGTTTCCAGGATTGGAAAAAACGCTGGCATAAATGTATTATATCTAAGGGGGATTACTTTGAAGGGGACAAGATAGTTATTGATGAATACATAAATACTTTTTGAAAAAATTGAAAATAACGGTTATTTTTTGATCAGACCTCGTAAAAATAAAATTTTCTTTTCCGCAATATATTTATAACGTTCAGTTCTATGAATAACAAAAAATATCATCAGTATTATAAAGCTTCCTACATTTTGGTTCTGATTGTGGTCGTTTATCTAATTTTCAGTTCTTATTTTTAACAAGAAGATAGTATTTTACAGTTTTTTTTATATCGATAAATGTTGTATTACTTGTGGTACTTGGTTTTAATAGTTTTCATTTGAAAAATACGTCTTGTTTATTTTGCAATGTTTTTGTGCGTATACATTGTCTATTTTGCAACCAAAATGATTAAGAATAATATTCGTAAAATACCATTAAAGTAGAATGTATAAATACAAAATATCTAGCTGAATAATGATAAAGAACGTAGATAATGAAGGTATAGATTTGCCGACTTGAACAAAATTTGGTAATTACGAATTTTGTGCGCATGCGCTGCTTGTTTTTATGTAAATGTCGCTTATGGCGCCAGCAATATCCAAAAGCGGGTTATTTAAATAGTATACAGTATATAAAAAGTATATATATACATACATATATATATATATATATACACTACCGGTCATATTTATTTGCCTACCCTTAGTTTTAGCCAAAATTATTAAACTATCAAATGTGTACTGAAAATTTATTTATTGTACCAATACAATAGTGTAAAATAAACATAAAATAGTTACATTTTTCTTATATAAAAACTTTATCATTAATTTTTATTAAATTTTGTTCTCATCAATGTGCCCACCTTTATTTTTGATAATTGCGGCACATAACCGCGGCATCCTTTCAATTAATTTTTGCAGTGTATCTTCTGTAATTTGTGCCCAGGCTTCTTGAAGTTGTTCCCACAGTACAGTGGTGGATGATAGAGCACGTTCTCGAACCTTCCAAAGAAGCTCTATTGGGTTCAGATCAGGACTTTGAGCTGGCCATACCATTATAGAGATTTGTTGCTCTTCTGGTTGACGCAAGTAATCGCCACACAATCTAGAAGTGTGTTTCGGATCGTTGTCCTGTTGAAATACAAAGTTTTCGCCAAGAATCCTTAGTCCTGAAGGAACAGCGTTATTTTCTAAAATTTCCTTGTAGCCTTCTTTTCTTAGGATTCCCTCAATTTTGATGAGATCGCCTACAGATCTTCCACCAAAACACCCCCGAATCATTACTAAACCTCCTGCATGTTTTACGGTAGGCGCAATACATTCTGGCAGTACTCTTTCTGCTGCGGATCTTCTTACGAATATTCGCCTTTTACTGCCGAAAAGTTCAAACTTCGATTCGTCTGTCAACAACACATTATTCCACTGATCAATCGTCCAATTCTTATGTTCTTTAGTCCAATTTAGTCGTTTTATCTTGTTTTGCTTTCGTAGTAGTGGTTTTCGCAGAGCAATTCTTCTATAAACCCGCTTGCCTTAACCTTCTCTGTACCGTGGACACACTAATTGGTTTAGCACGCGCTCTATTCATTTCAGCAGCAATTTCTGGTGCTGTTTTCCGTCTATCGCGTCTACTTATCCGTATTAGATGCCGGTCATCTGCAGATGTCGTCGCTTTGCGTCGTACAGATCTTCTCTTGTTGGAAAATGTACCGCTTTCTTCAAATTTTTTAACGTTATAATCAACGGTTCTGCAATTTAATCGTAATTCTGTTGCAATTTCGCGATTACTTTTACCCGTACGATGATAAGCAAGTATCATGGCACGCACTTCAACAGATAATTCCTTCGTCAAAAGATTAACGATGACTGACATAAAATTTATTTTCCTTTTTGAATAACACACCCTAATATTGTAATTAGTTAGTACAATAACACAATATTGGTAATAGCTTTCGGCAAAGCAGGTAAAACTGTTAATACTGTAGGGATTAACCTATATAATATTTATGGTATTTTTCCAATTTATGACACCTTTACGATATATCATAAACAATTTAAGATTTTCGTAGAAATTCATATGGAATTACTTTCACTAATAATATTGTTGAATAATTGTAATACAGATTTTTCGAAAGATAATCCGTATTTCAGGAAACACATAAAATTGGGGTGGGCAAATAAATATGACCGGTAGTGTACATATTACTGTATATGTATCCATTCATACATGGATTGTATTGTTTACCTAACTACACAAAACAGTATAGTGGTGACGTTCTTTTGAAGAGTAAATCATAGAATATATTTGATATATGACGTAGTTGTTCTATATATGATATTTTTAGATCAAACGGCTTAATTTCATCCAGCGCGCGTTTATATTACTTAAACTAATATTTGCTAGATTTCCAGATCCTGCACGAAGAGATTTTTATCAAGCGGTATTTTGTAATTGAAAAAAAAAAGATGAAAAAAACATATATCATTATCATCGATGATTATTTTATTAAATATTGCAATTAAAATAAAAATAAAAAATTAAAAATGTTCGTTCTCATGTATCGAGTGTACATTATTGCTTGCTTTTTCTCTGCCTATCAATTTAGAGACCAGGGAGTACGCAAACTATTTAACGTATGTATAAAGGGCCGAAGCGATCTGTGGTGAACCACTATTTTTAAAAAAGTCGTCGTCTATACTAGCCATGGTGGGTTATTCGTAGTCACCGTTAGATTTTTCAACTCAGACGTGTTGGGTTAGAATGATCCACAAATTCCATATACTGCTTATAGGTTAGTGTTCCGCGATGTTTTAGCATGTACGAGGTGTGCCAATTAAATAACGAAACTGGTGCGAGAGCTGTTATTTATTGCAAATAAACTTATATTTCACTTCTATCCCCTTCAACATAAGCTCCTCCTCTATCTATACACCCCTGCATACATGTCTTCTATTGGTCAAAACAATGCTGTAGCTCATCAGGTGTCAGCCTCTTCAACAACTCAAGTGCGAAATTTGGCGAATACGGAGAATGTGTTACAGTTTAATTCACTTCTTTTAAATTATTTGTTTCATTTGCGAAAACTCTGTATAACGTTTGTATTATCGTTAAAATCATGTATGTTCAAATGCGTATTAGTATTTCATTTCTATTCGTTTTCATATAGTGTAACTTTCGTATATTCGGTGTTTGTTCAATTATGTTAAGGGTCATTGTTGCACATTGTGAAGCGTAGTTTTTTTCAATAGTTTTGTTATCGTTCATAAGCCTGAGCATGATGTCATTCTTATGTTGACCCAGTTAGCCGCCTTAATAGCTCCCCTTTTCCCCTCGCATCTCTCCGCACCCCGATGAGAGAGGCAGAGACGAACCAGACGTTGGGGAAGACGGTCACTAAAAATATTTGAGATAGTGCTCCTTCGTTGAAGGGATTTATGAAATTGTAAGCACATGAAAACATCGTGTTAAGAGTAAATAAAACTCATCAATTAAAAAGCGACGTCTACCATTCCAAGCGTGGTTCAAGGAGTAAAACCCTGAACAACATCTACAGGTATGTCTCTGACTCCTTTAAAGTACTTGTGTTACAGTATTGTGATCTGTAGGATTTTTTTTTATTCTCTGTGTGTGATTTGCCGTTTGGGCTTGGTTCTCTCTCCTGGGAGTTCGCACTCTTTTCCTTTTGTTTTGTGGCCCAGTATCGTCGCATCTCTGCAAGCCACGAACAGGTCAGAGTAAATCATTTTGTAAATGACATTATGTAATAACTAATTAAATTACGTTAGTAGTTATGTTACGTAAATATTTGTTTCATTAATCGCAATAACTTGTTAACAATATATGTAAGTATACGGAAGTAAAAATTCATACCTTAGTTAGGTTATTAAATACGTTAGATAGATTAACGATATAACGTATTCTTTTGTATGTTTTTTTTGTTTTGTCTCTTTCAAGAAACTTTGTTAGTTAATAAATCTATTTACACCTTTATACACTCCGCGTAACATGAATAGGACCAACTGCATATATGACATTTGTAGTTGATATAAACATGGTAGCCCGCTGGAATTGTTATTTTCGAAAATAAGAGGGTTGATAAAAAGATGTATGTAGGTACCAAATATAATTTTTGTAAAAGTCAGTGCAAATGTACGTTACTAATGACAATAAGTAGAGTAATTAAACGCCACTTGAATACGACCAATTTACAAAATAAAAGATTCGTTTGCAATAACAAAATACTTTATTGTTCAATAATGAGTACTTTTGCCATTATTTCTTATAACCTCAAATAGTCGGGATGGAATGGAATTATACAGGGTTCTCAAGTAGTCAACGGGAAGTTCCGCCCAACTTCGTTTCAGCGCCTGCTCTAGTTCGTCAGCGCAACTGAATTGGGTAGCATTGGAGTACAATTTACGCGACAACCATCCCCAAACATTTTCTATGATGTTCAGGTCGGGGGAGAGCGATGGCCAATCGAGAACCTCCATGCCTTGTTCTTGAAACCAGCGTCGAACAATGCGCGCGGTGTGAATACTGGAATTATCCTGTTGGAAAATAAATGGCCCACCTGCCATAACGTTGGAAAATCTGTATTTCACCTGTTGCAGCAGCTGGACGTACTTTTCCGAATTCTGTCTGCCCTTCACTATTACTAAATCAATAGGTCCGTTATAGGAAACAGCTCCCTATACAATGACTGAACCAACATCGGCACGCCTTCGTGACTGAATCACTTCATCTTTACGTAAATCGTGGAAATAATAAGAAAACCCATCCGGGCCATCTAAATTATACTTCTTCTCGTCACTGAAAATAACAGTTTGCCATTCTCTTGTCCACCCCATTTTTGCTTGAGCAAACTGAAGACGTGCAGTGCGCTGAAATTCCCTTAAAGGAGGCCGTCGTTTAATTTTCAAACGTTTTAAATGCGGACAGGTCTTCAGTAACTTCTGTACAGTTCTTACCGATGCATTCGTTCCAACGTTATGCGCGATTTGTCTTGTCGTTAATGCCGAATTCGATGCTTCGCGTAATATGGCTCGACGTTCTCTCTTAGTTGTAACGGATGTTGTTCGCCCTTTAAAACGTTTTCCATAATTCTCGGGATCCCTAATAAAATTGTTCACAACCTGGTGTGATCGACTTATTTTCTTTGCAGTAGCCCTTGAGGAATACCCTTCTTGATGGAACGCTTTAATTTTTCCAATTTCTTCCATACTTAAGCACTTCTGTCGTCCCATCGTTGCACAATACCCTTAATTGCAGATGTTTGTTTATCCGGATACACGTTGTAACTCGACACTCATCCGGTAGCTTACTATTAAATACTGGTCGTATCCAACCGGCGCGGTGCATTTTATATGTATGTGGTACTTACGTCACCGTTAGGCAATTGCATAATGCGTATTATTTGCCATATCATACCATTACAAACTTGCATCGTATTTTTAGTAAATGAATTGTTTTTCAAACCACCGAAAGCTTGCAACAAGTCGGGCGGTCCTATTCATGTTGCGCGGAGTGTATGTCATACTAACATGTAATATTTATAATAAATGCTACCATTTATCCGCTAAAAACTTGCATTGTATTTTTAGTAAATGAATTGTTATATATTATCTGTTTAACTTCAAAAGGGTATAATAACTGTTTATAATCCTTTAATTGTATTTTGGTATTGTTCTTTTACGTATGGTTGTGTATATTGTCTCAGTTTATAATGTGCGCTTATAAGTAATGAACCGGGTGTGCGAACAAGAGGATAATCCCTTTACATATAGAGTGGGTAATAAAATTTGTGTTTAAATACATAGACGAGGAATTTTAATCAGAAGACAAAAAGCTCAAGAGCTCAAGAAGGAAAGAGGTAAAACGTTTATTGCATAAATATTATCCATTAATGACTCGAGTTGGGATATTTTTTCCACGGGCCAGGATCATAACAAGGCGAATGTACGAACATACGGGCGGCCTTGCGATGCATGCGTTATGAATGTCACTTATGTTTCGTTTTATAAATAACACACTTATATTATTCGCAGCTGTTGTTGCGTAGCGTAAAATGGATAAGACTAACAAAATGTATGCTACATGACGTAAGTTTTCATATTTGTCTCGGAGAGGAGCGTTCGCCGTGCTGAAATATGTTGTTATACTTAGAAAATGACCGGTCGATATCTACAGATGTAATACACGTATATTTAAAATAATCTTTAGAAAAAAATAATAGATCTATACACGGAACAAAACAAATTTGTCTAAATCTGGTAAAATCAATATCTTTGTTTATAACACTCTCGAAATTTTCTGCAACACACATATCTTTTATGTCACTTGCATCACATAGCAGTGAGTGTACATCGTTCACAACTTGATTTGACTCTACTAACAACAACCCAGTGTTTTCAAATTTTTCTATTGAGTCAATTGTAAATTTACTTTAAATCGGTATTAACGGAAGTATTTTCAAAATTGTTCTAAGTTTTCTTAATTGCTGCCGTTTTGTTAGATTTGAATTGTTGAAGCACAAATTTTATTTCTTGGAAATTCTCGCAATAATAGACAGCCGCATTCAACCATGTTCTCCAACCTGTGAGAATTGGCTCTGGTGGCTCAGAAATACCGGGACACCGTCTGTGGAATTCTCGAATTCGTTTGGGAGATTTCACTCTTTTGGTATCTGAAATTAATGCATCTACCTCTGGATAACATTGTCGGATATTTTGTGCTACAAAGTATAAAGCATGAACTTTACACGTCATATTTTACAGTCCTCCACGCGTGTCTCTAAGAGAACGGCCTACACTACACATTGTCACACAGTTGGTCAGTTGAAAGTTGAAACTATTTTTAGCGTATCCAGCACTACCTTCATAATTGCTTCACCTGTGCACTTTTCTAATCTTTTGTTAGTTAATGCAATTGGAAATGTCCCTTTACCAGAATTTAGAACACGCACTATAATATTCAAAATAGAATGTTTTTTTAGATCGATCGTTTCGGTTCATCGCAAAATTTATAATGTATCGTAACACTATTATAATATAAATCGGAAAATTCATAAATAAATTCTCCCACTGTGTCGTTTAACGGTTTCGTTTTTACTTTACGCACGTGTGTGTCAAACTTAATAATTACGCGTTCGCCTTATATAAAATACTGCTCGGTACTAACTTATAAATCTACACTTCATCTGTTTTATTACATTACACTGCTGAGGGCGCTGCGTACTCAGTACGAACCTGACCTGCGGGAAGATATCCCAACTCTGATCATAACTGAGACCTGGGATAATTTAATTACCAGATACTATATACATTAAATAGTCAATTATCGATTCATCTGCAAAAAGAAATTGTAATTCTATACATATTTCGTAGATTTTTATTTTCACGTCTACATTTTTTCGAAGCGAAATTTAAGACAACGTACTTGATATAACTTTTCAAATTGTATATAAATGGACGGCACTGTCTACCACCGTTGATATATGAATGTTTACACAAAAAACTATAAATATACGTACATAGATGAAGTGAGAACTTGTGCAAGAGCCTCTTACCCTCTGCTGGCGATTTAATTGCAACGGCAGCAAAGCGGAAAAAGACATATCCACAAGTACTTCTACATGAAGGCATATATCGTTAATTGCACATTTAAATGGGACTGTAAACAAGAAGCAGTTTCTTAAATTGTTAGCGCCTTTGATGTAGTATATTTATACCCTGGTTTAAAAATCAATAATATTAATTTCTTCTTCCATTCGGTTGGCAATAAGACGCAAAAACATGTCAGTAGGACCTTAAAAAATGTCCCATTTACGTTTTTTCCATAATTTATATTAGATGTACGACGTCAGAGAAATTTTTTACACGCAGTTTGCTATTTTTTGTTTCAGAAATTGATGGTATTTTTTTTAGAAACGTCCTGTGATTTCAAAAAAATTATTCATTTATTTTTATTTTATACAATATATTGTATGTTTTTGTTTTGATTATTTAGAAAGATATTACATATATTATACAACGCATTTAGCAACCTCCACCAGAGAAAAAATAAAGCTTTTTCTAGTATAGTATCCATTACGCAGCTAGATACCGGACGTATGAACGGAGTCTTCATAAAACAACAGGAAATGTTATTTTTATGTATAAAAGTTCACTATGTGGTCTGATAGGTTTTTAAAAGACGGCAATATTAAATGTACGCATCCGTATTAGACTCACCTATAGTTTTTAGAAATACATAATAAAAATTGTGTATTAAATAAAGAAACTATCTAATTATTTATTCTACATACACGTATGTATCTTCTCTATTATTGGCGACAGTCCTCTGTACCGAATATAAAATTCCATCACCACCAGGTCCTTATTAACAATAAAGACATTTTACGAGTAATATGAAGGAAGTAAATACTTGTACGTGTTTTCATCGCTTTTTGTTTATCGTTGCAAGTGTTAAGTAAATGTTTTGTAACAATTCCAAATATTCTTTAAATATTCAATTATTTATGTTTTATGACATTTTAGTATTGTGTGTACAGTGTTAGCTTTTGAACAATGGGAAAATGTAAAGATATTTCAAATGAAATAGAGATTTTATTGAAAACTGGAAACTGAGAATTTTTCTCATCGGGAAACAGCAAGGAGATAATGTGTTTGTCGTTTTATGACAATTTAGTGTCTTGTGTACTGTGATAAATTTTGAAAAATGGGAAAATGTGAAGATATTTCAAATGAAAGAGATTTTATTGAAAACTGGAAACTTTTCTCATAGGGAAATAGCAAGGAGATAATGTGTTTCTCGTTTTATGACAATTTAGTGTCTTGTGTACTGTGATAAATTTTGAACAATGGGAAAATGTGAAGAATCTTCAAATGAAAGAGATATTATTGAAAACTGGAAACTTTTCTCATCGGGAAATAGCAAGGAGTTAATGTGTTTCCCTCATATCATAGCATGCAACAAAAGGCGACTTCATTCAATTTTCTTATCAATCGTAACCTTAGTTTTCTATTAAAAAAAGTGGGACACGAAATAGAATCAAATTTCGTTAAGAACATCGCGAGATATAATGGTTTTGATTCAGAAATAATCAATAGATTAATTAGGAAAGCTAACTTAAAGAAAATCAAGGATATTACATATCTGTCACCTCAAAACAATCGAGACAAGCAATTTATATACTTAGCGTTTCACCTAATTACGAAAAACTGAAATACGGTCTTTAAAAAGCACAGTTATCAAGTTACATTTCGGTCTAGTAACTCTATTAAATCTCTCTTAAGAAATGCGAAAGACAAAGTCGAGTTAAATCAGAAATCGGGGATTTACGAAATAAAGTTTCTAGATTGTAATAAACAATACATCAGTCAGACAAAACGTTCGATAGGAACCCGGTATAAAGAACATATGGCGCACATTAAGCTTAATCGACCTGAGAAATCCAGTTTAGCAAAACACGTGCTAAAAATAATTTTAATATAACCGCAGATTGTCTACATTTAATCAAAAATATAAATAATCATGATAATTTAGATAGCTACGAAGGTATATAATTTCAAAAAACAAAAACTATGTGATAAACGCCGATAAGAGTCCAATAACATGTTCGTGTCTGTTTGAATTCCTGGAAAAGAAAAAGGAAATGTACAACCGTTACAAAAGGTTCGCGTGTGTAAGCAGGGGGCATACTTTAAGACAAGTGGTTAGTTTTAAGACTCGAATACATTTTAAATTATGTGAAACGAATCTACAGTGTGTGTTTAGCTTTTGACGGTTCATTAACCGTCAAAAGACTACAGACTTGTTTCTGTGTGAGTTTTAGCACGGATATAGGTGCTACACTGTAATTATCAGGTTTTTACAAATGTAATGTCCGTTTTTTCCTTCAGTCTGAACTGAATCGCACCTGTGTGAAGACGTGTATGTTTTTGGTGAAAATTATTATTGTATTTGTAGAAAAGGGTATTTATTTTGAAGTGTGTACCTGTTCCATTTCTTGGAAAGATTAATACACCTGTCCTTGTCTCGTCTATGGAAATGCTGTCGGCAAGAGATATTCGGGCAATTTACCTCTTTCAATTTAAAAAGGGATTAAATGCAGCTGCAGCAACGCGAGAAATTAATCAGACGTTCGGTGAAACCACGTGTAATGAACGCACATTACGGCGATGGTTTAAAAAATTCAGCGAGGGAAATTTTGATTTGGAAAATGAGCCTCGCGGATATGCGCGTAGCACCGTTAATGACGACGAGCTGCCTGTAGAAGTTGAAAGTAATCCGTCGACAGCAGTGCGTAGCCTTGCAGAAACATTTCAAGTGTCCATTGCCACCATCAGTCGTCACCTTTCTTCGATTGGCAAAGTGAAGAAACTCGATCGATGGGTGCCGCACCAATTAACGGAAGCCAATAAGCTCCGTCGATTAGAGGTGGCTACCTCTTTGGCTAATCGACAGAAAGTTGAACCGTTTCTTCATCGAGTGGTAACGTGTGACGAAAAGTGGATACTTTATAATAATCGGAGACGGTCAGGACAATGGTTAGATCTAGGTGAAGCACCAAGACAATATGCACGAGCATCACTTCACCCGCGAAAGATTATGGTGACTGTATGGTGGACCAGTAAGGGTATTATTCACTATTCATTTTTGCAACCTGGTGAAACCATCACGGCAGCGTCCTATTGTGCCGAACTGGAAACTATGCATGGAAAATTGAGTCGCTTGCAGCCCTCACTAGTCAATAGACATGGACCCATACTTCTTCACGATAATGCAAGACCTCATGTTGCACGACAGACAATCCAAAAACTTTCGGAATTTGGTTACGAAATTCTCCCTCACCCACCTTATTCACCTGATCTTTCGCCAACTGATTTTCATTTGTTCCGAAGTTTAGACAATCACTTAAAAAATAGGGACTTCGCTGACCGGGAATCTGTAATAGCAGTGTTTAGGCAATATGTGAGCCGTCGAAACCTAGATTTCTTTTCAAAGGGAATTTTTCAGTTTCCAGGCCGTTGGCAACAAACTATTGATGTAAATGGAGACTATTTTGCAGAATAAATATTTATATTTTTTTAAATTTAGCCTTTGTTTTATTCCTTACAAAATCGGACATTTCATATGTAACAACCTGATAATTATCTGCTGATGATGATAACTTAGTTGTCTAAATGCATATACAGAATACGAACATTATTGTGGTAAGGAGTTTTATTTACCTTTTTCGATTCATTCAATCAACCACAGCCTCCATTACAATTTACCATCTAATTACAAATCGAGAATCTTACACACCACTAAAATTAAATTAAATTAAAATTAATGTTACAAATTATTTTCTTTTGTTACAAGTATCCAATAATATTTCACTTAATAAAAACAGTTCAGAGAATTGCATATGACTATCAGAAAAGACGACATCGTACACAAACGTACGAATAAGAAAACACGAATTTGGACCTATAAGCCGCAGTACTACTTAAATAACCAGGAAGCTAAAAATAGATTTTACCTCTTAATTGTAAATATTATATGACAGCAAAATGAGTGTTACACCTACACAAGCGTCTTGATCTATCTATGCATCTATAAATGTATACGTCTATTTGCCAAAGAAAAGATGATCGTGAGATTGTACAAATTGATTTGAAATACGACTTCTTGACATTATTTCATAAATTGTGCATATATTAAACGGAGGAATTCGCAAACTACAATGTGCGTTAAGTAATAGAAATATTCGGGTTTTACTAACGTTGGCGTATTGTTACTGACCCATTCTCTCTCTCTCTCTCTCTATATATATATATATATATATATATATATATATATATATATATATATATATATATATATGTATATATCTTTATATTTTGTTGGGCCCTTTAAATAATAACAAAAATACAAATGCCTGGGGTGATGTAACAATTTACCTAGTCCTGCCATAAATACTGATATAAAGGTTTTTAAGTACAAAAAGAAAATTGCAAGTTGGATTTAAATTATTTTTTGATAGTTTATTTTGGCAATAGTAAGCTACAAAATACAATGCAAATTACTCGAAATGGCCGCCATTTGCCTTAATACAACGCCGAAGTCTGCAGGGTCACTCATCAATCGCTGTACGGACGATATCCATGGGAAAATTCCAGGTTGCGATGGGGTCTTCTACAGATCATGCCCTCTAATATTGACCACAGTTTGTAGTCGAGCGGATTTAGGTCTGGGCTTGCTGACGGCCAATAGTCAGTACTAATAAACTCAGGTACATGATTTTCAAGCCATTGCTGAGTTGTTTTGGCCTTGTGAGTTTTGTTGGAATATCCATGGTTGGTTTTGGAACATGGTGTAGTTCAGGGGCTCCACTACATTGCTTAAAATGTCTCGTTGATAGTTTTTGGCCGCTGTTTTAACACCTTTTTCACAAAAATACAAGGAAGTGCCATCGTCATAGGATACTCCCCACCAAACCATCACTGAAGCAGGAAAATGACCTCGCTGAATCCTTGGCACCACTTCACTGGCTTCCTTGGAGGACCGTGCATACACCCTATCATTCTGCTTGTTAAAAGTTTCTTCCACGGTAAAAATTTTTTCATCAGAAAACAGAATTTTTTTGTAACGCTCTTTGCCGTATTTGTATTTGATGTGAATGATCTCATTCACTGCGCACCAATTGCCCGTTCTACCGTACCGCCTATGGTATTGCCACTTTCGTCGCCGCTCTATTAATGATACGGCTCATGGTTCTCGGAGCAATACCCATTCCACGAGCCATGATTTTCTGTTTGCGGACAGGATGGCCTGTGGTGTACGAACTATGCGAGGCCTGCCAGATCTTATACGGTCGATTACATTTCCAGTATCAATAAATAACTAACAGTACGATACACAAACACATGCGTAATATTTAACGGTTTCAATAAATCCAAAATACGGCCTTTTCTATCCCACACTTATGAAGTGCAATAACCGCAATACGGCTCTCTTTATCCGACCATTCCATAATGACGACTCACGCTATAGTGAAATTGTTCGGCACTTTTGTAAAGCATATATCAAATGTCAGAACTGCCGACATAAAATTTTTGTGCTTTCAAGTAATCATCTGCAAAAAGGTGCGTTTACACTTGTATCAATACTTATGGCAGGCCTAGGTATTATATCTTAACACAATGCACAGGTTAGCAAATTCAATTTAACATATGACCTTGCAATTACAAAAAGATGATACTTCCCTTATAAGTAATAATTATCAGAGTAAATGAAATTATAAAAATAATAAACATCCCTTTTATTTAAACAGCGAAAAGGTAAAATATTTACGCGTTCAACGAGAATCAGAATCGCTTTAGGAGAGTCTTCGTATAAATAATAAAAAAGAAAACACAACAAAATTAACATTACGTATACAATATTTTACTTTGTTTATTGTCCATTTATAAGTATATGCCCTTATCTTGTTCAACCGCAGGTGGTCTCCGCTTTGGTTGTTCTTTTCCCCAATGCGTTGATTCGCATTTCTAATTATTCGCTCGTGAAATTGTAAACGATGCTTATCGATCTTGGAGGGACTGTTATATATATAGTCGCAATACTTGCACTATTACTTTTTGATAAATAATTGACTGATACGCCTCATATCAGACGACTCACACATATTCTGAATAGAATGGCCTGCTATGCAGGTCTAACTTTACCTCTCGAATGTCTCTTCCATATCTGCTCCGAATCTCAACTATGTTTTTGAGCTTTTAAGCAACTTTCCTTTGTCAGCTTTCAAGTCCTATTAAATCTTGTCCGTGATACAACTTGCATGCTATCTCAAAACAATAGCAATAAACATTATATTCCGTTTCTATAATCTCTTTCAGGATATGCGAAAGATAAAGTTTATGTTAATCAGAAATCCGGGACATTGGAAATGAATTGCCGAGATTGTGACGAAAAATATATCAGTCAAACGAAACGCTCAATAGAAAACTGGTATAAAGAACGTATCTCGTACATTGCGTTAAATCGGCCGGAGAAATCTAGTTTAGCGAAACACGTACTAGGAAATAATCATAGTGCGTGCGGATTGTTTACACTTAATAATAATTGTAATAATAATACTTTATCAAGCAGCAGTCTAACTACCAATTATATGATAATGAATACTTACACCAAACAAAAAGTATATACATATACAATCCATATGAGAGATACAGTGTATAGAAAAAGAAAAATTATACAAAAATTCAATAAGAAATATAATAAAATCAAAAATAAAATGAAATTAATACATATTAATACCACAAACTAAGCGATATCCACTGAAATGTAACGAAATAATATTCCGTGCACTAAGTTTAAATTTGGAAATTAAAATTTTTTTATTTACGCCTACGGATGAGGTTTTCCTAATCAATTTACGGAAGGAAGAAATTAAAAGATCCGAGGAAATCAACGACAAATGAAATATAGCCCACATTGTTTTTTCACGTGAGATTTTTCTCGAAAACCTTCTAATATCTTAGTTGAGAGCTTCTTGTGCTTCCTCACTAGTTAGACAACGGGTAGTAGCACAGATGCGATAACTTCCTGTCCATACATTAAAATTTTCTTCTTCTTTTTAGTTTGTTGGAGTTAGGGCTCTGCCCTTTACTCTTAGTCTTGGCGTTGATTAGTCCTGATTTTGATTGTATTGTTGCTATTATTGCTCGCAGTCTTCAATTGTGATTTCCATCCGAGGTCGTTCATCTCAATGCTCCTGCCCGGCCTCGGGTCGTCTTCAAGGGATTCCCTTCCTTGTTTAAATAAACTATGCCACTTGTACACCATGGTTTTTCCTGGACAAGAGTCGCCGTAAACCAATGACATCTCATTCATTATGGTCGCGACTGATTTTCCTTGCCTGGTAAGGAACTTTATAACGGCACGATATTCGATTTTTTCCATATTTCACTTTTCACTCCTGTTTATGTTACTTGGTTGACGATAGCTCAAAGACTAACTGTCTAATAACAATGAAACTTCGTATTTATACTAATCATGAGTCGCTGCACAGGCCACGTCCCCAATGCGCCTACTCACCCCTCTACAACCCGCTCATTCCGCGAATATAAAAACGCTCCCTAGTAAATCTATAAGTTTCGTCAGTATTTCGTATTCTTTTGACTTGTTAATGTGCATTAATATTGCGCGACTGATGAATTATTAGGTAATTCGTTTTGAATAAACTACAAGTAATTGCAGATTACTTCGGGAAAACCATTTCTTCATATGCTCCCTCAAAAAAGAGATAACTAAACCGCGATTTTATTATCTGTTTTAACATAATTAGTATTTTTCACAGTTGTAAATCACCGAGTTCATATGTATATACAAAAATATGTAAAAGTGGGTAAATAATAATATTCTATAATTGTTGTTGTTTAAGTGTAAATTATAAACTGCGGCGAAAGTGTCCGTAGCAGTGCCGTGTCTAGACTTATTCTTACACAATTAGTGCTTACCTAGTAATATGTAATTTCATAACCCTGGTAATGTGTTGTGGAAGTAACTGTACATCTGCATCATTGCATACGTCTCTACGGTTGCTTCTGTAAATGACGTCCTTCGCGACGAGAAAATGTTTTTGTATAGAGAAAAAGATCGTTCGGCGTCTATTGATGTAATTTTGGCAGAAAGAAGCTGTTGTCATTCCAGGGCTCACTATTTGCACATTTGTCATAAATAGTTCGTAAAACATGCAAGTCCGGATTTTTTTTAAAACACTTAATAATTTTTGATGAGCTCGTACACCAGCAGCGTCAGTTAAACTATGCAAATGAGCGGTCACATTTTGCACTATGCATAGTGATGCGTCTAAGGACAGCGAATCGTTTTCGTTTTGAAGTTTTGTAATTGCTTCTACTAATGGATGGTAATTGTTATATATTGTATGCAGATCTTCCAGAATTTGGGGATTTTCAAATTGATGTTGACTGTCTCTGATTGCTTGGGATTCGGTTGGCCTAAATTTTGATATAACGGATTTAACTTTGTGAAAATTCTTATGGTAATGAAAAGCTGCATTTAGCCACGTGCCCCATCGTTTAAGAATGGGTTCCGGTGGTTCCAAAATATCTGGACAAGTTTTATGAAATTCTTTAAGTCGTTTAGGATATTTAAGAAACACTTGTTTGGTGGATCCAATCAAATGATCAACGTTTTTATAACTACTTCTAACATTTTCAGCAACTAAATGAAGAGCATGGAGTACACAAGTTATGTGTATTAATTTAGGAAAAGTTACTTTTAGTAACATAGTAGCAGTACCATCTGTTACAAGCATGCAGACTTGAGTACTATGAATGTGAAATTTCTTTAAGGTGTTCATTATTATTTGCCGAATATTTGCCGCAGTACATGCTTGTATACGTTTACAGGCTAACAAATAGGGCTGTGAAAATGTGTTGGCTGATAAAATACGTACGATTATGTTTATTATACTATTTTTTTTAAATCAGTAGTCTCATCTACAGTAATCCACACATTTTTATTATGCAATTCTCTTCTTGCTATATTTTCAAGCCTCTCTCTTAAACGCGGCAAATGTTTCTGTAAAGTTCTTCTTGCAGGTAATTTATAATTTGGCAGATATTTATTCCAGAACACTTGAAAAGGGCGTTTGCTGATTAAACGAAGCGGCAAATTACATGCAGTCAACATAAATAAAAAATCATAAAGGAATGTTGCATAAGGTATTTCATTTCTTTTGTTCAGTTTATGTATTGCACTGTTCACATGTTTTTTACAATTGTCTTTCTTCCGTATTATAAGTCGCTTATTACAAACCAAACACAATACTGCACATCCATCATACTTTAAATCGGAAAATTCTGCTATGTACATATTTTCTAACCGACGTAGCAAACGGCACAGACTTTCGCGACATGTTTGTGTGAAGTTATTATAAACACCAACCGTGAACCGTATTGTATTTGATGTGAATGATCTCATTCACTGCGCACCAATTGCCCGTTCTACCGTACCGCCTATGGTATTGCCACTTTCGTCGCCGCTCTAGTTATTAGGTAATTCGTTTTGAATAAACTACAAGTAATTGCAGATTACTTCGGGAAAACCATTTCTTCATATGCTCCCCAAAAAAGGAGATAACTAAACCGCGATTTTATTATCTGTTTTAACATAATTAGTATTTTTCACAGTTGTAAATCACCGAGTTCATATGTATATACAAAAATATGTAAAAGTGGGTAAATAATAATATTCTATAATTATTTTTTACTGTATATAGAGTATGTACGACCGTTTATAATGATATTTAGGATTTATTCAATTTCTATCATTTCCCATATTCATATGTAAGTACGTTTGCCACGCAAATGCAAGCAATGAACATTGTGATTATACAACTCAAATATTTAAAGAAGTATGTCATAAGTCATAAGTAATTGATGGTAACCTTGCAATATTTCCATTTAACTATGAGATAATTGTACGTTTTATCTTTGATTGTCCTTTTTTAAATGGAAAAATTTAAAACGATTTGTCATTGTCATTTGATTTATTGTTTATTTTCGTTGAACTTAAAACTGAATTTATTTTTCTTGAATATGGTGTTTCCCATACTCTACAAGTGATACCAGCAATATATAGGTGTCCCATGACATGATTGCCACAGCTGAAGGATATGTTTTACAGAACCAATTTCAAGTTAAAAATGCATAATGAACATATGGCCAAAACTCTATCGTAATTGAGCTACAAGTATTTGTAGTCTTAGATAATTTTACTAATGCAGCTATCACGTATCGTTGCGAAAAAAATCTCAATGAAAATCATTTCAAAAGAAATCGTTTTATTGAATTAGTTGTTCAAAATAGTGTTCAAAAATGAATTTGTTTTCGTACGGGTATTATACCGTAGTTTTCCAGGTGCGACACTGTGTAATTATCTGCTGATGATGATAACTTAGTTGTCGAAATACGTATACAGAAAACGAAAATTATTGTGGCAAGGGGTTATATATCAGCCTTCGGTGATCGAAATATCCACACGGTTGCTATATGTACATACATACATACATACATACATACATACATACATACATACATACATATATATATATACAACCATGCTCAGATGTATTAGACACCCCAGGTAAAAACTCTTATTCTCGGTATTATCCAAGTTTGACGGAAATTAACCGTAAAAATAGTTAATGGTATTTACAGAAATGCGTTTTTGAATACCCTAGTTAATCCCCTATTGAAAAGAATAGGTGGGGAAAATTGTGGATTTTAGAAATTTAGTTATTCTAGCAGTGTGTGAGCAACGTGCGTTTGTGAGTTTGTGGTAGAGATCAATTAGATTATCCTATTTTTTCACGTTGTGTCAGTTATTTGTTGAAGAAAAATGCCTAAAACACGCGAGTTGTCGGTAGGGGAAAGCGCCCAAATAGTGCTACTGCATTCCCAGAAGTTATCAATAGCTGCAATTGCAAAAAAAAAATGTTCGCGATGTGCAGTCCGTACAACCATTAGTCGCTATCAGGAGAGTGGGTCGTTTGTTAACAGACCAAAAAGTGGCAGGAAACCCTGTACCTCGATTAGAGAAGACAGAATTTTACAAAGACTGGTACTCAGTGATAGGAAACAATCGTCGAAACAGTCGAAACAGCGTGCTGGTTTACGAGGGTGTAAAGCGCGACGTAAACCGCTTTTAACTGACGCTCATAAAAAGAAGCGGTATTTATGGGCCAAACAACATGAAAATTGGACAATCGAGAAGTGGTCGAAGATTCTTTGGTCTGATGAATCGAATATCGAGGTATGTAAGTACATCATCATCATGACTAATATTCTTATCGTTGTATGCAATTACATGTAACATTAAACAAAATTAATCCTGTCTAAGTGCTAACTTTCTTCTTTTGCCTGGCAGCTTTGGGGACTACCTGGGACGCCATACGTTCGGCGTAGGCAAGGGGAAGCTTATGAACCACAATGTATCATTCCCACAGTAAAATTTGGAGGTGATAGTATCATAGTTTGGGGTTGTATGTCTGCATACGGTGTTGGAGAAGTGTACTTGTGCGATGGACGGATGCATAGCCAACGCTATTTAGCCATGTTGGAGGAAGTATTAGAACCGTCTGTGCTAAAGCTATTCGACCAGGATATTCCACAATACATTTTTCAGCAAGATAATGCGCCCTGTCACAAATCGGGAGCTGTAATGCATTGGTTCGAGGAAAACACAGTGGAGGTATTGGATTGGCCGCCACAAAGTCCCGATTTGTCGCCCATTGACAATTTGTGGCGTATCTTAAAAACTGAGATCACGGAACATAAATGCCTGTCAAAAGTAGAATTATCAACAAAAATTCGCGAAATATGGGCTGCAATACCACCGGCAGAGTGTTACAATTTAGTAGCAAGTATGCCTCGACGAGTGCGAGCTGTCATTAAGGCCAAGGGCGGAGCGACAAAATATGATAAATTGTACTATATTACTAAATAACACTTTGTACATATGTAGTTTTCACAACAGTTTTATTTTCCTCACCTCTCTTTTGACTAAACTATATAAACTATATATGTATGCATGTACATAAATTCGTAGGGTGTCTAATACATTTGAGCATGGTTTTATATATATATATATATATATATATATATATATATATATATATGTATATGTATATGTATATGTATATTCTAGTTCTTCTTAGAATTGAAGAGGTAGCTCTGCAGCATCCAAAATACCAGCAACATGTCCTCTGTTTTCAAGTTCTCTGTATAAAGCAAATTTTTCAGCCATCTCTATGAAAAATAATACTGGTCAACACGATTTTTGTCGACTTCTAAATAAGATATGTTATTTAGTATTTTGGGGTGTACTAAATCCTAAAATGATACTGATTTTTACGCATCATGTCAAAATTTGGCTCTATACCATATCCCGCTGTCTGTTCAATATCAGTACGAATAGTTTCTACGGCATTCATATGTTCTCCGCATAAAGCAAATTTTTCAGGCTTTCCCATAACAAATGATCTAGAGGATTAAGTCTGATGATCTTAGCGGCCAAGCAACTATTTAACCTCTTCGAATCCACCGGCTCGTAAAGTTTTGACTTAAGAAAATCTGTTACTTGTTTATCGAATTACGGAGGTGCGCCATCGTGCTGTATCCACATTCAATTATCTCATATTAAGATGAAGGTCATCCTGTAATGTTGTAAGGTCATTTTCCAGGAAACGCAAATAAACTTCCGAGAGACGTTCTTCGATTATAAACGAACCAATTGTCGACAATAACCCACAACAAATATTCAGCGAAAATCTATCTTGAAAATGAGATCCTCAGTTTGCCGTGGATTTTCACGTTCTCAACAACGTGAATTGGTGTTATTGATGTTGTTTCTGGTGAAGGAGGCTTCGTCACTAAACAATATTTTCCGACAAAGACTTCGATTTCTTACTAATTAGCGACTAAATTCAAGTCTTGATGCGTAGTCACCAGGTTTTAAAGCTTGTACAAGGATATGGGTACAAACCGAACTTGTACCCATAGTCTCATACGGCCTACGTTAAGTCTGCTAACTATTTGAAGCATTGTTTAATATAAATGTTAGTTTCAAAACTAAATATAATAAATTTAGTGAGAAAAAATCAGTATGTGTTTGTTTGTTAGTGAAAAAAGTTGTGCGGAGTTATTCTGTGCGAGTTTTACCGCAACACTATGATTAATAGTCTGCTGATGATGACAATTTAGTTGGCGTAATACGTATTCAGCGTCGCAATCTTGATGTGATAAGGGACTTTTTTGTCTTTCTTCATTAATAAAAAGTGCATTTAAAATAAGAGAGCGAAAATATTTTATTTAATTAGAATATGAACCTTCATGCTTACCATAAAATTTTCAGAAAACACTCTAAAGCAGTACCTTTAGTACGCCTAATGAATGGCTTCAATATTAAAAATAATTTTTTTAAATACACATTTTTTATTTGAATATACGATGGCAGTTTAACAAGTAGTGAGAATGGAAAAGAAAAACGAATTTTTTAAATACAAAATAATTTTTATTTTTCAATATATTCTCCTAAAAGAGCAATACATTTATTCCAACGGTGCTCCAATGCCCTTATGCCATCTCTAAAATGCGATTCCGGAAGGCTGGCAAAATACTCATTTACGAAGATGATAAGCTCCTCGTTAGACGAAAATTTCTTTCCACCTAGTTCCGTTTTCAATTTTGGAAAAAGATGGAAGTCGGAAGGGGCTAGATCCGGCGAATAAGGCGGATGCGGTACTAATTGGAAATGCAACTCGTGGATTTTGGACATCGCTGGTGTGTACTGTATTGGTATGCGAGGGAGCGTTGTCTTGGTGAAACAGAATCTTTTTCTTTGCCATTCCTGGCCGCTTAGCACGAATCTCAACATTTAATTTTTGTAGAAGTTCTGCATAATATTGTCCGGTTATTGTGACACCTTTCTGAAGGTAGTCAATGAGCAAAATGCCCTTTGAATCCCAAAAAATTGATGGCATCACCTTGTTTGCCGATAAAGTGGTTTCTGCTTTCTTTGGAGGTGCAGAACCACGTTCTAACCATTGCTTTGACTGTTGTTTAGTTTCGGGTGTACTGTTGTGTATCCAAGTTTCATCGCAAGTAACAAATCGCCTACAAAAATCAACCGGATTCCGCTTATAAAGGTCCAAACACTCATTGTAAATACGGAAACGAGTGAACTTTTGATCAGTCATAAGCAATCGCGGCACCCATCTTGTCGAAAGCTTGGAAAGGCCCAATTCTTTCGTTAAAATGTGGTGTACGCGTTCTATTGAAATGTTTACCATGTCTGCTATCGCTCTCACTTTCAGTCGTCGATCTTGCGAAATAATATTATGGATTTTTATAATCATTTTCTTAGAAGTCACGATTTTGGGTGCTCCAGAGCGCGCTTCATCAACACAGCTTGTTCTACCACGTTTAAATTCATTTACCCATCTACTTATTGTGGCGGATGATGGAGCAGATTCACCTAATTTTTCCCGTAACTCATCTTTTATTTCGGTAGCTTTCATATCCTTAATTACGAAGTATTCAATGACCGCACGATACTGTGCTTTTTCCATTTTAACAAAACGACGTGTTGCTTCTTTTTCAATCAGCTGTCAAAAATAAACTAATCAACCGATTTATCAAAATATCAAAATGTAAACATATAAATAGGCAACTTAAATTACAGTGCCTTTGTTTTACCAATTAGAGCGCCACCTATGTGTCATTCTCACTACTTGTCAAACTATCCTCGTACACAGAAGAGAGAAAATAGAATTTGAAACGTAATCTTAAAAAACTTGAAAATGTACTACGAAACGGTGTTCAAATCAATAATTTTCATTTTATTTTTTTTTAAAGAAAAATTAAAAATTCCCAATTCTTAAAACCGAAACACAAATCATTTATTGAAGGTAAATTTGATAGAGGCTGTGGCTGATTAACTTAATCACTTAAGGTTGATATATAACCCCTTTCTAGATTAATTTTCGTATTCTGTAGAATACTACTAAATTCTAATCACCAGATAATTAATCACGGTGTCGCACCTGGAACCACGGTAAAATCCGCACGAAGACAAAGTCCGTACACGACGTGTATCATCGCCACAACGCACACTGTGTATGGCAGTCGACGGTAGAGATCGTGCACGGAATGTTTATGAAGTAAAAGCAATCGCAAACATTGCGTTTATATATTAAGGTACCTAACTGTATCTTTATATCTATTTATCGTGTTAGGTACGAATTTTTTGGTTAACTAATAACACCACGTGTCTAAACAAAGGCGCGCTGTTTTTTGTGTAAATTTTTCCTTTTAATAAATAGGCCATCAGATAAATCCAGATAATCTAGACGAGTATATCCGTCACTCACGAATGCGTGTAGGAAAGATGTTTGATTTTGAAAAGTAGAACTTCGATCGTGTCACGATAGTTCCAAGTGTGATTTTTGATGGTTTTGTTTGCAAGCGGAGGCGTTGAAAATATTTAAGTAAGCCTTCTTATTTTTAGGAGCGTTAAAATGGAATAGAAGGCGTGAAAAGAAAATGTTTTCTTTCGATACAGACGAAGAAGTATGTAATTTGCATTTTTTGGGAATACGTATTTAGTGTTACCCTCTTTAAATATAATTCAGAAACGGTATTTTGTCGAATAGCTACGACAGTCGATGGTTGCTGTTATATTTATTTCTAACACAGGGGCAGTTTAGCTTTAGGAAAATTCCATAACCTTTTCTTAGTTCATTCGAGAATTTCTTGTCATAAATCTATTAATTTACACTACCGGTCATATTTATATGCCAACCCCAATTTTATGTGTTTCCTGAAATACGGATTATCTTTCGAAAAATCTGTATTATAATTATTCAACAATATTATTAGTGGAAGTAATTCCATATGAATTTCTACGAAAATCTTAAATTGTTTATGATATATCGCAAAGGTGTCATAAATTGGAAAAATACCATAAATATTATATAGGCTAATCCCTACAGTATTAACAGTTTTACCTGCATTTCCGAAAGGTATTACCAATATTGTGTTATTGTACTAACTAATTACAATATTAGGATGTGTTATTCAAAAAGGAAAATAAATTTTATGTCAGTCATCGTTCATCTTTTGTTGCGAAAACAGTGAAATAGAGAGTTATTGTGAATATTTTAATGCAATGCCGAAGACGAAGGAATTATCTGTTGAAGTGCGTGCTATGATAATTGCTTATCATCGTACGGGTAAAAGTAATCGCGAAATTGCAAAAGAATTACGATTAAATCGCAGAAACATTGATTATAACGTTAAAACATTTAAAGAAAGTTGTACATTTTCCAACAAAAGAAGATCTGGACGACGCAAAGCGACGACATCTGCAGATGACCGACATCTAATACGGATAAGTAGACGCGATAGACGAAAAACAGCACCAGAAATTGCTGCTGAAATGAATAGAGCGCGTGCTAAACCAATTAGTGTGTTCACGGTACAGCGAAGGTTAAGGCAAGCGGGTTTATACGGAAGAATTGCTCTGCAAAAACCACTACTACGAAAGCAAAACAAGATAAAACGACTAAATTGGGCTAAAGAACATAAGAATTGGACGATTGATCAGTGGAATAATGTGTTGTGGACAGACGAATCGAAGTTTGAACTTTTCGGTAGTAAAAGGCGAATATTCGTAAGAAGATCCGCAGGAGAAAGAGTACTGCCAGAATGTATTGCGCCTACCGTAAAACATGGAGGAGGTTCAGTAATGATTTGGGGATGTTTCGGTGGAAGATCTGTAGGCGATCTCGTCAAAATTGAGGGAATCCTAAGAAAAGAAGGCTACAAGGATATTTTAGAAATTAACGCTGTTCCTTCAGGACTAAGGATTCTTGGCGAAAACTTTGTATTTCAATAGGACAACGATCCGAAACACATTTCTAGATTGTGTGGCGATTACTTGCGTCAACTAGAAGAGCAAGGGGAAATCTCTATAATGGTATGGCCAGCTCAAAATCCTGATCTGAACCCAATAGAGCTTCTTTGGGAAGAATTAGACCGGAAGGTTCGAGAACGTGCTCTATCATCCACCACTGTACTGTGGGAACAACTTCAAGAAGCCTGGGCACAAATTACAGAAGATACACTGCAAAATTTAATTGAAAAGATGCCGCGGTTATATGCCTCAATTATCAAAAATAAAGGGGGGCACATTGATGAGAGAAAAATTTAATAATAATTAATGATAAAGTTTTTATATAAGAAAAATGTAACTATTTTATGTTTATTTTACACTACTGTATTGGTACAATAAATAAATTTTCAGTACACATTTGACAGTTTAATAATTTTGGCTAAAACTAAGGGTGGGCAAATAAATATGACCGGTAGTGTATGTATGAAAAAGATAGCAAATACAGGGTTCGTCAGTAAAGCGGGAAAATTTAAAAACTCTGGGGGGGGGGCGCTGAAATTAATGATAAATTATAAGTCACTTAACGCCATTTTGTAAACATGTAACAGTAGTCAGGTGCTCATCACTACTGCGAGAAAGTTATTTCTTTCTCAGTTCAATATTCCGCTTCTTATTTCGTTTAGTTAGAGTTGAATTCTATTATAATTCACTCTATTTTATATTTAATTATTTCATGCCAGGATCGCAGATTATAAGATGTTATATACGAGGATTGATCCCTTTGGTCCGTTGCTGACCCATTTATGAACCAAAACAATTATTTATGTTAACGTCGTGTTATAACCCGCCATATATGGACTAACACTGCATACTGACAAGTCTGAACCTATTAAAGCGTGCCCACAGTAGACGCCCGGGATCGAGAGAGTCACATATTAGCATCAAAATGGATCGCGTCCAATAATGAGTGGTGAATAAATACTTGGTAATTATGAAGCAACTTGTTAAAGCTTTGTCAACTGAAGGAAACTGTTTCAAGTATCTCGCTTCAGTATTTCCTAGCTTGTCTTTTGAAAAGATAAAGGCCGGTGTGTTTGACGGTCCACAGATTCCACAGCTCGTTAAAGATTTATATTTCATCGGAACAATGGTGGAACTCCAAAAGAATCCTTGATTTGCATTTAAAAACCTTGTCAAAAGCTTTCTTGAGAGTACACGTGCACAGAAGTACACCGAAATTATCCAGTAACTCTTGAAGAGCTTCAAAATGTTTGGTTGCAAGATGAGCATCATCTACGTGTCAATCTTGCTCATTTTCCGAAAAATCTTGATACAGTCAGTGATGGGCAGGGTGAGTCGTTCTACCAAGATTTGAACATCATGGAGGCACGCTATGAGGGTAGATGGGATGTACATATGATCGTTGACTACTGTCGCAGCATCAAGTGAGGTAGTCAACAGATCGAAAACTCCAGGAAGATATAACCGAAAGCTTTTACCTTAATATGTATGTTTACCGTCTGGTAAAAGAACTTTACTTTTACTGTATGAACACCATTTAATTTACAGAAACTACATACAAAGGGTACTAGGAAAGTTTTGCAATATGACGCAACAATGACTCGTAGGAAGTTGCTTGTTGCTGCATGTTGAGACATGTTCATACGTGCATAGTAGCCGCCGCGCCATGTCGACGGGCGCAGTTATTCATTAGCAGTGAGAGTGTAAGGTGCTTACGATGGCATCGTGGCACTGTGGAGGATGCTGAGAGGGAAGGCCACGAACGTTACAGGGAAAAACGTTACTACTGTGAGGAAAATGCTTAGCGAGGACAGGCCAGTGACCTATCAACAGAGAGAGGGTACTTCAGGTCTAAATGCACCAGCAATTCGTTCAATTCTGCATGATCATTTGCACGTGAAGAAACTTTGTTATCTCTGGGTGCCGCATCGACTGAGTGAAGAGCAGATGAAACGACGCCTAACTTGATGCCGGGAGATGCTAAAAAAGTTTAATAAGGGACAATCTCGGTATGTGAACAACATCATGACAGGTGATGAGACTTGGCTGTACTATTACGATGTGCCGATATAACTCAAAACAAAGTTTGGGTCTTTGATGACGAGGACATACGCGTAGTAGAAAAACCCGATCTGTAAAAAAGAAAATGATCGCTGTATTTTTCAAATCGAGTGGAATTGTGGAACGCGTCGTTTTGGACACACAGAAGACAGTCACAGCTAAGTGATATATTGAAGAGTGCCTGCCTAAAGTCATTGGATCTATGAAGAACATGCGGCCAAAGTCAAGAATAGACACCTGGTTTCTCCATCATGATAATGCTCCAGCTCACCGCACCAAAGCCTGCACCGAATATTTGACCACGACAGGATTGAAACTTCTCGAGCACCCTCCCTACAGCCCAGATCTTGCTCCCTGCGACTTTGCACTGTTCCCGCATGTGAAAATGAAGCTAAAAGGGAGGCGATTTTCCAGTGATGAGGACTTTCTGCGGGCTTGGGACAACGAGTGTGCCTTACTCCCTAGTAAAACTTGGCAGAACTGGTTTAAATATTGGTTTCGGAGGATGGAGAGGTGTATTGAGTGTAGAGGAAATTACTTTGAAAAAATTAAATAAACAAAGCTGTATTGCAAAACTTCCCTAGTGCCCTTTGTATAACTTTTGTACGAATAAAACTATTTTCAGTAAACAGTGTATTTGGTAATCTTTCTTTCTATTTTTATTTTTGGAAAGTTATTGTATGTTTCCTGATTCAATTATTTATTTTTGTTTTTAATATTTATATAAGCCTGTATGAAATTTTATGAATACCTTATTCATAAAACAATGTAAGTACTTAGAAATATTGCATAGTACGCATTCATTTCTAATGAAACATTTATCTAACACAAATATAATTTTCTTAGAATAGTATAACTAGTAGATAACAATGTTATTTCCAATATTTCTCAATGAGCAACGTATTTACTTCAAACATTAATTATCCACATGATTTTTAAAGAAAGCTATCGGCATACTTAGATTTCCTTCGTAAGAGAAACATTTGTACATTTAGAACTTACGTCATTCTGCCAAACAATACGTAATCTGGAATTCCCATACAGTATGGTCACGTAAAATTACTGTTTTTTTTTTACAACATTTAGAAAACAAGTTCTAATTTCATTTCATTGATTAGGTAATTGTGTATGTATGACCTGTTCGATATGCAGTACGTAACTATGTTACACTATGTTTCGAGGGCAAGTTGTATGACTATAACCTGCGGTTTATAACAAAATTCACGTCGAAATTTTAAGTTTAACTATTTTCAATTCTCATTTTGCGATTTGAAAATATTTCATTAAACTTTATAATTATTTTTTTCGTCTTATTCTAACTACAAATTTTATTCTTTTGAATTTGGGTTTTCCGTCTAGTAGGAGATAATAAAGCGATTACTTCATATTAACCATGTTTCAGGAGTTCTTCTCCCATTTTCAAGTTCTTTATTCCCTTTGACCTACAATACATCGATTTTAAATATAAAGGGTTTTCCAATAGGGACTTGACAACTTTTAATTCAATTTGTGAACGCACCCTTTCACTAATCATCGAACTGTCACTGTCAATTTATTCAGTAAACTTAACATTTTCATCATGGTAAAGTACACGAACGAACAACGTCTGCAAATTATAAAAATTTACTACAGAAATTCGGAGTCGGTGACCGCTACTTTAAGAGCGTTAACTCCGATTTTCGGTCGTAATTCTCGCCCTAGTAGACAGGCAGTAACAAGTTTAGTGCAAAAATTTGAGTCTACATATTCGTTGTGTGATGTTGCCGTGCCAGTGAGACAACGGGTTGGTCGAAGTGTCGAAAATATCGCTGCCGTTGAAACGTCAACACACGTTACAATCGATTTATTGAAGAGTAAGTTTGATGAGCGTGTTATCTCAAAAAATGGACTAGTCGATTGGCCGCCTCTATCGTGTTTTAACACCTCTAGACTTTTTTCTTTGGGGCTACGTCAAGTCATTGGTCTGTGCCAACAAGCCGACAACGTTGGAAGAGCTCAGAGCCATCATTGAACGCGAAATAGCAGCCGTTTCGGCCGAATTGTGTGGCCGAGTCATCGAAAATTGGGTCCAACGAATCGACCGCTGCAAACGTGCCCGAGGTGGCCATATGAACGAAGTCGTGTTCCATTTATAAATGTTTTGATTGTGCTTCAACCCGATAATAAAGTTTTTGAAATATCTCAAATGGTCTGCATTTTATTTTGAAAAAAAGTTATCAAGTCCTTATTGGAAAACCCCTTATTTGGGTTTTCCGTTTAGTAGGAGATAATAAAGCGATTACTTCATATTAACCATGTTTCAGGAGTTCTTCTCCCATTTTCAAGTTCTTTATTCCCTTTGACCTAGAATACATCGAGTTTAAATATACATGAGTGTTACGGCTTAAGGATGTGTTACTGGAGCAATTCCAAGTTAAAAATGTCTAATGAACATATGCCCAAAACTCTATCGTAATTGAGTTACAAGCATTTAAAACTTTAGACAACCCTAGTAATGCAGGTATTATATACCACCATCGATTGTGTTATTAAAAAGTCCAATGAACATATGTCCAAAATTTGATCTTAACTGAGCTATCTCTAATGCAGCTATTACGTACCGTTGTTGATTTAAAAAGTAACTAATTACTTATATGGTCAATTCATATACAATGTAGATATTCTTTAAGTTAAAAGATGGTGCGACTGTTAACAAAAAAAGCTAATAATTTTAAATTGAATAAAATATTTTTAAGCTGGTAATTTTGATCGAGGCTATGGTTGATTAATTTAATCACTGAAGGTTGATATATAACCCCTTTCCACATTAATTTTCGTATTCTGTATACGTATTTCGACAACTAAGTTGTCGTCATTAGCAGATAATTAAATAGTGTCGCACATGGAAATCTACGGTAAAATACATGTGCGAATACAAACACACTGTGCATTTTGGCTTTCAGCGCTACGGTTCGTGTGCGGAATTTCTCTTGGATGTGAAATTATCAGAAACGAGCCGAAATCCTCATTGCGATACGTGGGAATGGAATTAAATATTTCCAAAGACTCAATTCATCGCATTTTGAGACAGCATTTGGGACTGAGAAATATTCGTGCAAGGATCGTACCACACAAGCTAACTGAATTCAGCATTGCACAAACTTGATTGAAGACTCAAAAAAGGGCGAAAACTTCATGTATTCTATTGTAACTGGTGATGAGACGTGGTGTTTTTAATATGATCCAGAGACCAAGCGTCAAAGCTCTGAATGGAAGTATTGAAGTGAAGGAAGACTGAAAAAAAAAGCTGTTTGGAAAAGTGAAAAGTGAAGATAATGTTGATTTGTTTTTATGATTCGAAAGGCATAGTGCACAAAGAGTTTGTGCCAACTAGTCAAACAGTCAATGCTGTATATTATCTTGGTGTTATGAAGCGTCTTTTGTCGCGAATTCGTCGTGTGCGCTCTCAATATCGTGAAAATGGTAATTGGCGTTTGTTACGTGATAGTGCACCATCTTATCGCTGCTTTTCTAACTACAAATAGCATTTTAACGATCAACCATTCACGGTATTCACCAGATTTGACCCCCTGTGATTTATATTCATTTTCCAAACTACATTTGCCGATGAAAGGACAGCGTTATGCCGACATTGTAGCCATTAAAAAGGCGACGACAGCGATCTTGAAGGACATCTCTAAAGATGAAATTAAAAATTCATTTGACATGTTAAATGACCGTGCAAAACGTGGTATTGAAACCGAATGAATTGAATTTTACCAAAATAGTAAGATTTTGTTTTATATGTTTGTTTTTATAAGGTATCCAAAATGTTCA